>CM024806.1:21447398-21459898 GCA_014281875.1 Nibea albiflora
CATCATTGAGCTGATTGGAGTCATCGTACACGTAAGCTGCTTTACGTTCATGTCCAGTTTACACGTTCCACAGATATGACTGACTGATGAAGATAACTGGATCATACATGTTACAAAACAGATTTTGAGCCGCAGCTTACATCGACTTACTTCACCACGTCAGTGGAAATATAAAATATACTTTGTCCTCTATTACTACATATTATTTATTCATTTGGTAGCATTACAGACCCGAGCTGTCTTTAATGTAGCTGCAAAATAAGCCAGAATGAGTACTTTTGTTTGTTTTAAGTAAACTGCTGACAACTGTAGCTGCTGTTAGCTCCTGTTATCCCAGTTTGTTAGCGGGACTGCACAGACTGTGAGCTCAGAGCACCAGGAAGACGAAGACAAAGAAGAAGAAGAAGAAGAATAAGAAGAAGAAGAAGAACTCACATTTCATCTTCCTCTTTTTACCCCATCCATCCCAAAATGACAAAATATATATATATATATATATATATATATATGGATATCCATGTATATATATATATATATATGTATATATATATATATATATATATATATTATATGGATATCCATATGTATATATATATATATATATATATATATATATATATATGCAAATATGCATATATATATATATATATATATATAGTAAGCTACATATTCAATTGCAGATTATTATTGTAATTTTACAGAAATTAATTTGTAATTTATAAAGTTAAATAATACACCAGAAAATGTTTTTAGCATTTTTAGTTGACAATCAAATGAAACAACTCATCAGTTATTTGAACTGTAAACTGACTGAGATTTATAAATCAACTAATTCTTTTATGTCCTGCGACACAGAGAAAGTTTAAATTTGAAGTTTCTTACAGACGGAAAAACAAAAACATGTCTCTGAAATTCTGAAAAAATATCTGAGCTGTGCTGACGTAGAGCTGATTAATTCAATGTGATTAAAATGTGGCATATTTCTTTAAATCAGCTCTCACATCATGAGTTGCGCACATGCATGCGACGTCTGGCGGTAAAGCTGCTCCACCTCCGAACCATGCATGTGACAAACATGCAGCAGCCGAAGATCGAGGCAGAAAAACTAAATCTGTAAAGCGTCTTAAAGAGCCAAGTTTTAAAAGGAGAGGAAGAAGGAAGGAAAGAAGGAAAGTAGGAAGGAAAGAAGGAAGGGAGGAGGAGCACAGCAGCAATTATCTTACCAGTAGAGGAGAGACAGTCCATCGAATCGCTCTGCCTCCTGAGGGAGTAATGTCATCGCACGACGGACTGAGACAAAACAACCAACCAATCACACACACACACACTCACACACAAACACACATGCATGCAAAGTGTTCAGCCACCATCAGTCAGCAGTGAGAGAGTCGGAGGACGAGTCAGGACGAGATGAGGCGGCGGCGGTTCAGTCGAGGTCGATGTGTGAGACTGGAGTGAAGAGGAGAGGGATGGAAATCCGCCTCGACAGGGAGAGACACACGCTTACCTTTACTCACTAATCCATGCTGATACCCGTCCGTCACACACACACACACACACACACACACACACACACACACACACACACACACAAACACACAAGCACATGTGCACACACGCCTCACACAAGATGAAACTTGGAACTACAAAGGAAAGGTTTGTGAAGAAAAGCTGAAAGATAAGAGAATTACAGTCCTACAAACACCTGAAGGAGCTTAAATGTCTTCAGATTTTTGCCTCGTTGGAGCTGAATCACTGTAAATGTTACACAGAAAAAGTACCAAGCAAACTGATGGTTGAATTCAGCACACAGGGATTGAAATTCAAATTTCATCTGACTGAGGAAAGTCGGGTTGGAAAAGTGAGAGCTGTGCCAGCTTAACTAGTCAGAGTCGTATGGACATGACATGACGTGACAAATAAATCAGTGTTTGTTGTGACTTGTAGTGTTCTTCTTCTTCTTCTTCTAAACTCTGTAAATCACAGAGAGTTGAGGCGGAGCAGCCGGAGGACATCAGAGGGAAAACCAGAAAACATTTTCTCCATAAAATCTGATCCAGTTTCACCAGAATCAGTGAAATAGTTGGTGGAGTTAAGGTTCTTTAAGGTTCGTTCAGTCAGCTCTGGAAAATAACAATGCTGTTGAATCACCCAACAGCAACAATGGTAACTCTTAGATTTCAAAACTTCCTCCATCATTTGCACATTTGTACGTCGACCAGCATTTGACCTGCAGCGCCTCAGTGATGACTCAAACACGATGGTAGGAGGGACGGTGACAGGAAGTGACAGGAAGTGTGACTCTCACTGACCCAGAAAAACACACAAAGCTTCTCTTTGGCCCCTCGTGTGTTTGTTCTACTGTACGTAATCATAGGTAGACTCCATACTATGACTCCAACATTATTCATGTTTATGCTCAGTTACATTTGCTGATTAGGAAATGTTGAGTTCACATAAACTGATTTTATGTTTGAATATATATATAAAATAGTAGGCGACATATTACTGTATATCAGCCACATTAACGGCCTCTCAGTTTCTGACAGTCGTGCCCTGGTGAAACGTCTTCACGCCTCTCACACATGACTGTTTTGTGTGGTAACTGAGTGTGTGATGAAAGCCACACAGGAACATCCTCCTGTGACAAACATAAACACGTTGCTCCAACGTTCCTCAAACAGTTAAAGAATCCTTTCATGCGGCTGACTGGTGAGTTCTTGATATGACTTAAATATTAAATATTATATTTATGCATGTGTATGAATGAGAAATGAATTTTTCTTCAGGAAACTTTTTATTTTTATAGTTTAACATTTTAAAACATGATTTAAGTCGCATTCGTTTGGTTAATGGAGTTAATGTAAACTGTTAAATCTGATTCTTAAGATTGTATTCTTCGATATTTAAGTTTATTTGTGAATGTTTCAGTGTTTTAGAGGAACTTTATTAACCTGAAAACAGACGTTCAGGTTTATATATTTTAAAATAAACTACTTTTAAAGACTAAATGATATTTTTAGATATTACATGTTGCATCAGAGTTCTGCTGTACAAACACAAGCTGTTCTGCTTCACAGATTTCGTGCCGCAAAAAGGGGAAGCAGTAAATTTCCTGAGTTTTGACACCGTGTGTTCATTCCGCTAAACCGCTGAACCCACATCAGTTTTTATTAACCTCCAAACCTTTTTCATCGGTTCCAGTTACACAACGATTCATTTCATTTGCCAAAATGGCTTCAGAGCAAACTGCAACCTTCACCACAGGAGGAAACTTGACAACCCCGATCCCGGGTGGAGGTCGAGGTGGAGGCTGCCCACCAGTCGGTATTCAACTGGAAGGCGTGATCCTGCCCCCGGTCCTCACCATTGATGTCATACTGGGGCTGCTGGGTAATGTAGTTGCCCTGTGGATCTTTTGCTTTAAACTGAAGGCCTGGAACCCGAACAACCTGTTCCTCTTCAACCTGGTCATCGCTGACTTTCTGGCTCTGGTTAGTCTGCCACTGAGGATCGATGCCCTGCTCAGGGGCTACTGGGTGTTGGAGATGGCCTCTGCCGGATCAACCTCTTCCTGATGTTTTCTAACCGCTCGGCCAGCATCGCACTCATGACTGTGGTGGCAATTTACCGCTACTTTAAGGTGAGATGAGTACATGTGATGCGTTACACTTCTTACTCCAGGTGACCCGTCCAGGAAATGAAGTTTAACATTGACTCTTGTTTTTACGGATGCCTCATCACTGTCCTCTTGCTCCAGGTGGTCCACCCTCACCATCGTTCAACCGAATGAACAAGTGGCAGGCTGCATTCGTGTCGGTGTTCGTCTGGCTGCTGGTCATCAGCCCTCGGGTTCCCATGCTGGCGTACAACCACTATCAAGGGCAGTGGAAACAAAACCCAGTGCTTCTTCTTCACTTCTTACAAAGAGGCGTCACGGGCCATCATCATCCGGTCGCCATGCACCGAATTCTGACGGTGCTGGAGTTCATCATCCCCATGGCCATGCTGCTGTTCTGCTCCATCCGGATCTCCAGGTTCCTGAAGAAGAGACAGATGGGAAGTCCGGACAAGGTGCAAAGGCGATGAGAGTTTGTTGCCGTCATCGTGGCAGTGTTCATAATTTGCTTCTTACCCACCACGGTGACGACCATCGGGGTGTGGGTCATCCGCTCAGTACCGCCCATGGGACTGCACCTCCTTCTACAACCTTCACCCAACTCACCATCGTGTCTTTGGGGCTGAACTTCCTGAACTCGGCCCTGGACCCTCTCGTCTACGTCTTCTCCAGCTCCATGTTTAGGAAGGCGCTCTGCAGCTCGCTGCCCAGAGTCCTGTGCTGCAAGCAGGTCGCAGGTGATAGTAAGAACATACATCCACATCAGGAACTCAGTCAACCACTGAGCAGGAACTGAAATCTATGAGGGCTGACAGAGGGAGTGAAGCCATGTAGAAGCTCGTCCTCAGTAATAATGACAGGATGAATATTGCTGTTCCTCCTGAGTTGCGTCGCCTTTTTTGTGTGTTTTTATTTCTGGATACTATAAACAGTCTAAAATCATTCCCAGTGAATCAAACAGAAAATAAAGTCCTGATCTTTGTGTTGTAGATTGTTGAAGTTCTTTAAAATACCCAAAAATATTCATCCTTACGTTTATCTATGGGTTTATTTTGGCGGGTTTCCACCTGCTTACCTCTGTAACACCCACAAATCTCTGACCCGGCGTGCAGAGTTCATCACCTCCATCAGTGAAACAGAAGGACTGACCCGGCTCTCTCTGCCCAGACAGAGGCTGTTTGCTGTGGGGAAGTTCAGTTTGTTCTTATGAAGGAAAAATGTGTTTACATTTGTCTTTTCTTTCTGGTGTTTAAGTGTCGAATCAAACTAATTAAACTCATCTCTGTGGTTTGTTTTTGCCTTCAAACGTCTCGTGTTTCGGATCAATCCCCTCTAGAACTTTAAAGTTCTGTGGATCCGAGCTGTGAGGGCTTCATGGGTGGAAGCTGCAGTGAACTCTGCTCAGTTTTCAGCTCAACTGTCACAAAAAGGTCTGAAGCCACTTCCTTTAATTAGCTTCTGTTTGTGTCCACACCTGACTCAGATGATCATTGACAGGTGATGGATACTGTGCACCATCTAGTGGACAAACCATCAATTACATCAGCTGATGTTTGTAGCAGAGGATGTGACCTCAGACCACATTTACAATAAATCTGATATAGCATCATAATAACTATTTAAATGTATCACAGTAAAGCAAAATGATAATAACTAATATACAGAGTGTGCCTCTGTATTTATGCACAACACAGTCAAATGGACGAAGAAGAAGAGTCAGGTTGGCTGAATCCTCCACAGACGCATGCGCACCATGCAGACTTCCAGGTCAGCCCTGTGCTTCAGCTCACTACAGAATGTCATCGGAGCCAACATGTAAGCAGAGTCCGTGTGTTACTCATCGACAGGCAGCTTCATGTCTGAACTCTTTCCTGAAGCCTCTCAGTCTGCTCATGTATGGAAGACAGCCACAGCAGCTGAGCACCGAACCGCTTTTGGATCGTCTTAAATTAATCAGGAGGAGCTGCAACAATTAATGAATTATTCCTGGACTTACAAAATTACTCTTCGTTACTCTAATCTTCCTTGTTGGGGAGTGTGTGTGTGTGTGTGTGTGTGTGTGTGTTGTTCTCAAACCTGCGCAGACTCAGATCAGAGCGCTCCCTGCCGCACTACAGAAGTGTAGTCTGCAGAGCTCATCGGCCGGGGTGCGCTCGATTTCCACTTCAGGTCGCACGGGTGGGCGGGGCTTCCAGAATGAACACAGATGCTAACTAACACTTCTTTATTATTATTATTATTATTATTATTATATTATTATTATCTGGGATGCTCTCTTCTTCTGTCCAGCCACACGTGACATTCATCAGCACGTGGATAAAATCAGTCAGTCAATGTTTGTAATGAAGTATTAATTAATTTAATCATCAGTTGAATCCATGTGACAGATGAAGTGAGACAGCAGCTGTTCACAACACACACACAGAAACACAGAACACACACACACACACACAGAACACACACAGAGAACACACACACAGAACACACACAAACACACACAAAACACACACAGAACACACACAAACACAGAACACACAGAACACACACAGAGAACACACACACAGAACACACAGAACACACACACAGAAACACACACAAACACACACAAACACACACAGAACACACACAAACACAGAACACACAGAACACACACACAGAACACACACACAAACACACAGAACACACACACAGAAACACACAGAACACACACAGAAACACAAACACACACATACACACAGAACACACACACAGAAACACAGAACACACACACACAAACACACACAGAACACACACACACACAGAAACACACAGAACACACACACACACACAGAACACACACACACACACACACACAGAGCAGTGTGTGTGTGTGCGGGTCACTGTCTGTCACTGATTGTTTCGGTTTGACCTTCAAACATCTGTAGAAGTTTTGTCTGAGGACGCAGGCAGATGTTCTGATGTTGTTTCCTGAAGCCTGAGGATCAGGTTCGGGGAGGTTCGGGAGGGTTTCGGGCCCAGCAGTCAGCAGCATCAGCATGAATCCAGGTAGCACCGCGAGTCACTTTTCTAAGCTGATCTAAGCGGCTCCGCCCGCTCGGGAGGAGCCATGCAGACAGATGGAGCCATCCTTTCGTGGCTGTTGTGCACGGTGACCCTCCTCCCTCCGTCAGCAGGTTCATCTCATCTCATGCATCAGATCCGCCTTCTAACGCCTCACACCTCTCCGTGTCTGCTGTCTCTGCAACCGGGAGAAACCCGCCACCCTCCCCGGCAACCCCGCTCCGAGAGGCGGCGGAGGAGCGTGATGGAGGTCCGGGGTCCGTGTGCCTGCGAGCCGGGGAAGATTTAACACAGCGACGGTTCAACAAACAGACTGCTCCCGCAACATCCCCGCAGGGTTCACAGCGTGTCTGCGGTGCTGCACGGTGAGTTTACACTGGGCCTTTTGTTATGATGATGATGATGATGATGATGATGATGATGATGATGATTATTGTGGTGATCCGGGTCAGTCCAGGATTTTTTCCTCGGTCTGTGTTTTCTGGTATTTTCCATCTCTGCAGTCACAACGTTCAAATAACGTTCCAACAGTGTTTCTATAATGTTTGTCAAATGTAACACTGTGTTATATTTAAAGCCTGTAACGTTGAAATGTTTCATATTTTGGTTGAAGGTGTTTTCATATTGAAGTTCATTCACTCTCTGTCATTGGCTGAGCTGATGGCGCTGTGGCTTCACACTCACTGCACAGACGTGAGTGGTGTCAGTCCTCAGGAGCAGGTGGAGGTGTCATGAAACGCTACAACTGTAATATAAAGTGATGATTCTGTTTGCTGTGTCCCTGCAGGGCACCGGGCCTCACCGTCCTGCTGGCCTCAGTAGCTGCCGGGTTTTGGGGTTCTGCCTCCTGCTGCTCGCACTCCAAACTTTCCAGAACCGGCAGTTTTAAAGTGGGACGAGGCGGTTCACCACCGTCCATGTTTGTCCGGACGGAGGTGCTCGGGTGTGTCAGGTCTCGGGGGGCGGAGCGGTGTCCCCGGGCCCGGTGGTGGCAGAGGTGTTGGAGCCTGGGTGTGGGACTGGAGACCAACGAGGCCAGCAGGGAGCTGTTCGAGGCCTGTCGGAGCGGAGACCTGGAACGGGTTCGTAAATTGTTGTCCGCCGAGAACGTGAACAGTCGGGACACGGCGGGGAGGAAGTCCCACACCTCTACACTTCGCAGCAGGTGATCCACATCATATTCTTTATGAAAACCTGCCTCTAACATCTGATTTGGAAACTTTGGTTATATGCTGACGACGTCCTGCTCTTTCTGCCAGAGTCTCCACAGTTTCAGTCCCTAACTCACTCACATCAGGGTCACATGCATCTATAAAAGTCTGATTTGGTCCATTTATGACAAATAACAGCAGCCTCAGCTGCAATGATAAATAAATAAAAGTATTCATGGTTGTTTCTTCACAGCATCAAACGTTTGCTTTCAGTGTCTCCACCTTGAGATAATGCTTTGTAAAGCTCCATCAGCTGCAGCCGCTCCGCTTTACTGTAAATGTTTTGAATAATTTATGGTGATAAAACAAAATGAGACACAAAGACGTCTGAGGGCTCAGACAGGAAATGAATAATAAACTACAGGAAGTTAACCCAGTGTCTCTCTGTCTTCAGGTTTTGGTCGTAAAGACGTCGTCGACTTCCTCCTCCAGAACGGAGCCAACGTCCACGCCAGAGACGACGGAGGGTTGATCTCCCTCCACAACGCCTGCTCCTTTGGCCACGCCGAGGTACTGCGCCCCGCCTCCACCCTCCGCTCCGCCCTCCGCCCGTGAAATAGTACTTTTTCTTCAAATACCTTCATTGTACGATGTCCTGTTGTTTCTGTGAAGGTGGTCAGTCTGTTGCTTCACCCACGGGGCGGACGCAAACGCCAGAGACAACTGGAACTACACTCCACTTCATGAGGCTGCCATCAAGGGAAAGATTGACGTGTGTATAGGTACAAACACGCTTATGTTATATATGTTATATATTATATGTTTGCATGCAGCATCCCTCAGAATCACACATGGATCGAACATTAATGCGCTCGCTCTGAAGACTTTGACACAAATGTCCTGGCAGCACCATCTGCTGTAATGTCAGCCAAACAGTACGAGAGTCTGAAGAAGTCAGGATAACTACATCCATTACATCCGTGTCCACAGCAGCAACCTCAGCAACTGAACCGGAGACGTCTGCATCATCTTCTGTCTCCTTTTATCTGAACATGCAAGTTTGAATGGCTGCTGCAGATTTATGTAAAAATCAAAGTGCTGAATCGAGCTCAGCTCATCGACAGCCGATCGATGACATCAGCAGACTGTTTGATATGTTGTAGGAATGACAAGGTTTGTCCAGCAGAGAGCGCTGTCATGTTTGTTAAATACGTCCTGAGCGCTGTAAAGGAGTAAATAGAGTACTCTGGATGTATGATGAATACCATGTACTTCATGTTCTGTGTGTATTCCCAGTGTTGCTGCAGCACGGTGCCGAGCCGACCATCAGGAACACGGACGGTCGGACGGCTGTGGATCTGGCAGAAGCGTCTGCTAAAGCGGTGCTGACAGGTGAGCTGTGTGAGGCAGGTATGTGGTTAGCATGTAGCCTCCAGTGAGACCTCACAGAGCCCGTAGCTCGACTTTGACCGCTGGTCCTGGTTCAGTTTGTCCAAAATGTTTCATGTTTTTCAGGTGAATACAGAAAAGACGAGCTTCTGGAAAGTGCCAGGTAAAGTCATGCTAATTTTCTAACAAACAGACTGAATTGAAAGTGGTTGGTCCATCATGGTGTGGATGTCCCATCAGGAGCGGTGATGAGGAGAAGCTGATGGCTCTGCTGACGCCGCTCAACGTCAACTGTCACGCCAGCGATGGACGGAAGGTAAAGTTTCTGTGTAAAGTTTCTGTGTAAAGTTTCTGTGTAAAGTTTCTGTGTAAAGTTTCTGTGTAAAGTTTCTGTGTAAAGTTTCTGTTTAAAGTTTCTGTGTAAAGTTTCTGTGTAAAGTTTCTGTTTAAAGTTTCTGTTTAAAGTTTCTGTTTAAAGTTTCTGTTTAAAGTTTCTGTGTAAAGTTTCTGTTTAAAGTTTCTGTTTAAAGTTTCTGTGTAAAGTTTCTGTGTAAAGTTTCTGTGTAAAGTTTCTGTGTAAAGTTTCTGTTTAAAGTTTCTGTTTAAAGTTTCTGTGCAGTATTTTTTTCTTGGATCTTTGTGACCGAGGCTCAGCTTCAGTTTGAAGGTCTCAGTTCTGTCATACGTGGTATCGCCTGGTTGACGCTCTGAGCATCCTGTCGTCTTGTTTCAGTCGACACCGTTACACCTGGCAGCCGGATATAACCGCGTCAAGACGGTCCAGCTGTTACTGCAGCACGGCGCCGACGTTCACGCCAAAGACAAGGGGTGAGGCGGCGTGCATGTACGTGTTGTGTTACTATCTTAACGAGGACCCATTAAAGTTTGTGGTGGACTCTGTCTCGCAGGGATCTGGTTCCTCTTCATAACGCCTGTTCGTACGGTCACTATGAGGTCACTGAGCTGCTGGTGAAGGTGAGTTTCTGTGATTCATTCTTCATGTGGACAGATCGAATGTTTCCTGACTTAATAAAGTTTCTGTGTTCAGCATGGAGCCTGCGTTAACGCCATGGACCTGTGGCAGTTCACTCCTCTTCACGAAGCCGCTTCCAAGAACCGAGTCGAGGTTCGAGACCGCGCTCTTCTCTGAGGCCGTCTGTCTTCTAGTTCATGGTTAAAATAAAGATTCACTTGTCCGGTTGAAAAACAAACAGCTGAACTTTAGTTTCTTGAAAGTTTCCGATCACGTCTTTGTATGTGTGAGGAATATTCTAGTAATGATGTTTTTATACTTGCATGTTGTTGTATTATCAGCACTGTGTACTTAGATATCAAAGTAAAAGTACATGGACTGCAGTAAAATGTTTCCTGTATACACTGATCGTACCTGTGTGTGTGTACAGGTGTGTTCCCTCCTCCTGAGCTACGGAGCCGACCCCGCCTTCCTCAACTGCCACAATAAAAGCTCCATCGACCTCGCGCCGACATCGCAGCTGAAAGAACAACTGGCCTGTACGTACATCATCGTCATCATCATCATCATCATCATCACGGACTCTTTATGTCTTTGTCCTGATTGTCCCCGTGGATCTTTAACAGATGAGTTCAGAGGTCACAGTCTGCTGCAGGCAGCCAGGGAGGCCGACGTGGTGCGAGTCAAGAAGCATCTGAGCCTGGAGACGATCACCTTCAGACACCCGCTGACTCAGGAGAGCGTGCTGGTAAGACTCTTTATTTCCTGCATGGACAAACAGAAACAAGTTGTGTAAGATGATCAGTGATAACAAAGATCTGTCACGTTTCAGCATTGTGCCTCTCCATGCCTGAAGAGGAAACAAGTGAGTGAACTTCTACTGAGGAAAGGAGCCAACGTCAACGACAAGACTAAAGAGTGAGCAACGAGACGAGAGTGTTTGGTTTCACTTGAAGAGAAAATGTTGTGATGTCACCGTGTTTCTGTACCTGTTGTGATGTCACCGTGTTTCTGTACCTGTTGTGATGTCACCGTGTTTCTGTACCTGTTGTGATGTCACCGTGTTTCTGTACCTGTTGTGATGTCACCGTGTTTCTGTACCTGTTGTGATGTCACCGTGTTTCTGTACCTGTTGTGATGTCACCGTGTTTCTGTACCTGTTGTGATGTCACCGTGTTTCTGTACCTGTTGTGATGTCACCGTGTTTCTGTACCTGTTGTGATGTCACCGTGTTTCTGTACCTGTTGTGATGTCACCGTGTTTCTGTACCTGTTGTGATGTCACTGTGCTCCTCAGCCTGATGACCCCGCTCCACCTGGCGTCAGAGAAGGCCCACAACGACGTGATCGAGGTGTTGGTCAAACACGAAGCTAAGGTCAGAACACGTTTCTAACTTTAACACCTGTCTGCCTGTAACTGTCAAAGCAAAGAGTCTCCCCTCCTTCTGCTCTGTCTAGGTCAACGCGGTGGATCGCCTCGGTCAGACGGCGTTGCATCGAGCGGCTCGCTGTGGTCACCTGCAGACCTGCAGACTGCTGCTGAGCGCCGGCTGCGACCCGCTGCTCACGTCCCTGCAGGGCTTCTCACCGTCACAGCTGGGTAACGAGAGCGTGCAGGAGATACTGCAAGGTGAGCTGCTGATTTGGTTTAAGATGCATGGAAGATAAATTACAGAGATCTGTCTCTGAACATTTTAAAAATTGCTTTTATATCTGTGTGTCAGCAGAAGGAGCTCTGGTCAGGAACTCTGAAGTCGATCGACAGCTGCTGGAAGCCTCCAAAACTGGAGATCTGGAAACTGTCAAGGTAGTTTTGTAGTCGAGTACAGAGGACTGATCTTTACTTACAGCGTGGTGTGTTTTAGAGTTACTGCTGCTGCTGCTCAGTTTGTTCAGTTTGTTCTCTGTCCTCGACCTTTTCTCTCTGCAGAAGCTCTGTACGATGCAGAACATGAACTGCAGGGATGTGGAGGGTCGACAGTCCACGCCACTGCACTTCGCCGCTGGCTACAACCGGCTGGCCGTCGTCCAGTTCCTGCTGCAGCACGGAGCAGATGTGCACGCCAAAGACAAAGGGTGAGGAAATAAGTCCAGTAGTTCCTTGCTGGACACTGATTGGTCTGAACTGTGTGCAGGATAGCTTCAATAAAAAGCCACCACGTTAAAAATGGACCAACTCTGAGATTCATCATCTGCAAACGGCTGATTTTTCTGTGACACTCTGTTCTTTGGATTATATAACACAGTCTCCGTCTCTCTCAGAGGTCTGGTTCCTCTCCATAACGCCTGTTCATACGGTCACTACGAGG
>CM024806.1:21464898-21479898 GCA_014281875.1 Nibea albiflora
CCTGGACGTAGTCTCTGTGACGTCCTCCAAAGACTGTCTAAAACCTGGACGTAGTCTCTGTGACGTCCTCCAAAGACTGTCTAAAACCTGGACGTAGTCTCTGTGACGTCCTCCAAAGACTGTCTAAAACCTGGACGTAGTCTCTGTGACGTCCTCCAAAGACTGTCTAAAACCTGGACGTAGGTCTCTGTGACGTCCTCCAAAGACTGTCTAAAACCTGGACGTAGTCTCTGTGACGTCCTCCTAAGACTGTCTAAAAACCTGGACGTAGTCTCTGTGACGTCCTCCAAAGACTGTCTAAAACCTGGACGTAGTCTCTGTGACGTCCTCCAAAGACTGTCTAAAAACCTGGACGTAGTCTCTGTGACGTCCTCCTAAGACTGTCTAAACCTGGATGTAGTCTCTGTGACGTCCCTCCAAAGACTGTCTAAAACCTGGACGTAGTCTCTGTGACGTCCTCCAAAGACTGTCTAAAACCTGGACGTAGTCTCTGTGACGTCCTCCAAAGACTGTCTAAAACCTGGACGTAGTCTCTGTGACGTCCCCACAGACTGTCTAAAACCTGGACGTAGTCTCTGTGACGTCCTCCAAAGACTGTCTAAAACCTGGACGTAGTCTCTGTGACGTCCTCCACAGACTGTCTAAAACCTGGACGTAGTCTCTGTGACGTCCCCGCAGACTGTCTAAAACGTGGACGTAGTCTCTGTGACGTCCCCGCAGACTGTCTAAAACCTGGACGTAGTCTCCATGACTTCTCCAAAGACTGTCTAAAACCTGGACGTAGTCTCTGTGACGTCCCCACAGACTGTCTAAAACCTGGACGTAGTCTCTGTGACGTCCTCCACAGACTGTCTAAAACCTGGACGTAGTCTCTGTGACGTCCTCCACAGACTGTCTAAAACCTGGACGTAGTCTCTGTGACGTCCTCACAGACTGTCTAAAACCTGGACGTAGTCTCTGTGACGTCCCCGCAGACTGTCTAAACAGTTTTTTAATATAATCTTTCTTTAAATGTGTCATGAATGTGGCTCTGTTGGTCAGTGAACGCCTCTCTGCTGTTCCCAGGCTTACCCAGAGTACCTGATCACGTACCAAGATCGTGAAGCCTGACGAGTCCGCAGACGGATGAGGATGAAGAGGACGACGAAGGAAGTGAAAGAAGAAGAAGAAGTGTTTGTCTTGTCCCGTCAGACGAGCCGTGCATGCAAAGAAAAACTTTATTTATACAATGTATAAAACATGTCGTTTTTATCAGACGCCTGTTTCTGTTGGTTTGTTTATTAACCCTTCGGTTCTATCATGACGTGATGTGACTGTCCAGTTTGTCCGTTTGTGGTTCAGGTTCACTTTGGACGTGGGCTGACCTCTGAACGCCTCGACGTTCAGCATCTTTCAGTCTTAAACACTGATGCTGAATGTTTAAAACTGATCCTATGAACGGGCCTGACAACATTTGCAAAAACACCTCGTGTTTGCCTGGCAACGTCCCAACAAGTTCAAGTATCCATTTTATTTTGAAAATGTATTTTTTGTACGAGCATGTAGGTTTATTAATATTTATAAGGTGAAAACAAATCTGACAAGTCTCTGATTGGATCATTGATGATGAACGCTCATCAAACAGGTTTTATCCTCTGCAGCTGCACGCTGACCGAGCCCGGCTCCAAATGTTTGGTTGGAAACTTTCTTTCTGTGCAAGAATAAAAAATAAAAAACGTCGATAAGAAGATAAATAAATGAACATATTTCTTTGATGTCTCCTCTGGAACCAGCCTCAAGTGGACGATTGAGGAACTGCACTTCACTTCGGCCACGGAGGTCGTCTTCGAAACCTGATCGAACCAAACTGTACAAATCAAGTTCAAATGATGTTTTGATCCGTTTATTCAAATCCGAGCTCAGAACAATCTGTTTATTTTCTCTTCATATCCAAACGAGCCAGCCGTCATTGTACGATGCATTTTTAAGCAGGTTATTCTCGTGTTTGAACGGTCGCTGCAGCGTCGTCACAGAGCTGAAATGCTGACCGCCTGTTGTTGAATACGAAATAAAGAACTTTAAAATATGTTGATGAGAGTCGTAGTCCAACATGGAGCTTTACTTTTTTCTGTTGGGGAGATTCACAGATCTGGATCAGGTGAGCTCAAACGTAACATCACAAAGTGACTCAGCTCAAGTTAACCAAGATCTGTTGAGACGTTTTGTGCAGCGTCGAAGACAAACCTGATTCTTCTTCACAGCCTCGAGTACAGGTGGAAAAAGTGAATGTAGATACAAACAAACAAACACGTCACGGGAAGCTGATAATGAATGATGAACTGTTTCCTTTATGAGCACAGCTGGAGGAACAAACTGGGCTCAGGGTTCAGCTTACAGAACTGACGGGTCTCTGAGGGTTCTGCCAAAAACAGCTGACAGTTCTGGAAACTGAACGATTCAGCAAACTAAATGAATGATTGTAAATATTAAAGAGAACTCGTCTTCAGTGTTTCCTCTGCAGCTTCATGAAGCCGCTGTGAACTCGTCTCAACGTTTCAGGACGTTTCTGGTCAGATCTGAAACATTAAATATGTTTTGTTTGTTGAAATCGATCTGTAGAATTGAATCCATCGTTGGTTCCTGAAAGTCAATGAGTGAGTCATTGTTAAGACTTGAGCTGAGTCTGGGCAGTGATTGGACACCAGGTGCTGTTAATGGGTTTAATTGGAGCAGAGCAGCAATATAAGACGGGACCGGGCTCAGAACAAGCACAGCACAACTTTCCTGTCGACTCCGACCTGCTGCAGCGTGACTGTTGTGTTGATTTGTCGTCTTTTGAGGTTTCAAAATGGAGTTTGGACTTCTTCTGAGGTGAGTCACACAGTTTGATGCTGAAGAGTTGAACTTCATGTGCTTGTCTGAGGTTGCTAACTGTCTCGTCTTGCAGGGTTTCTGGGATTTGTGTCTTGCTCTTTGGAGCGGCTGTCTGTTACCCTGTGATGAAAAGTGGTAAGTCTGATGTGTGGCCTAAACATGAGGCGCTATTACCTGAACGTTTACCTTGAAGCCGAGCAGTTTGGTTCAGAAGCTTGACTTTAACTTAAACTGTTATCTGTCTCTGTTCAGGTCAGATGAGTCCTAACACAGCTGCCACCGGTCTTCAAGACAGACCTGCTGCATATGCTGGACTTCCTCTGCAGCCCCGGCCTGTTGGTGGCAGTGGAACCTCAGCTTCGGGCTCAGGTGTGCTGGCATACAGACCTGCTCATGGAGCTTCTCACTCTTCAGGCTCTGCAGACTATGCTGGACACACAGCTACAACCTTCACCATGGATGGACCTGTTCCATATGCTGCTCCTCTTGGAAGTCCAGGTCTTCCATGGGCTGCGCAGCCTGCAGAGGGCGCTGACGCTTCATTCTCTGACCCAAGTGACTGGATGCCGTCCCGCTCTTTCCCAGACTTCAGCGCCTGGGACTCCAACAGTGAGACGCCACAGGGTGGGATGATGCATGGTGCCAGTGAGACCTCCCCTCTGCCGCCTTCATCCTACATCATCCAGTCCAGTAATGGCTACCAGCGAGCAAGAGAGTACCTCTCCCACACTCGGTACTCCCCTGAGTACCCTGAACCACCCATGCCCTTCAGACCTGCTGAAGCCCCACGCAGGTCTCCAATGACCGGCTCCAAAGGAGGACAGAAGGTCTAATGAGGTAAGACTCAAACTGAAGTCTGCACGGTTTTAAACCTGGATGTTGTCTGACCTCTTCTTTCTCTCTGCAGGTCGACCTGATCCGCCTCAGCTCTCCTGAAGCCTCAAACATGCAGATAAATGCAATCATTAAACTTAAAATGTGCAAATGTTCTTTGGTCTCCTCGCTGTCATTTGTAACTGGATTTCTGAAGTGAACTTCCTGTTTGACACAACGCCATCGCTCTGACTGGACTCACAGCAGCCTTAAGAGTTAGAACTTGAAGTTCCTCACTGAGCTCTTTAAGCATGAGAAGCTCTGAGATGACTGTAGGCTTTGTCCTGTATCATCAGCAGCCATGACTTCAAGCAGATGCAGGAAACTAGTCTACACATTTGTTCCTTCTAGGCTGGACTACTGTAACTCTTTATTATCAGGCTGCTCCAATAAGTCTCTGAGGACCTTGCAGCTGATTCAGAATGCTGCTGCACGAGTTCTGACAGGAACCAAGATCAGAGATCACATCTCTCCCATTTTGGCTTCCTTGCATTGGCTACCTGTTAAATCTAGAATAGAATTTTAAAGTTCTTCTCCTTACATACAAAGCTCTTCATGGCCAGGCACCATCATATCTAAAAGAACTCATAGTACCTTACTACCCCTCTAGAACACTGCGCTCTCAGCATGCTGGGTTCCTTGTGGTTCCTATAGTTTCCAAAAGTAGACTGGGAGCCAGAGCTTTCAGCTATCAAGCTCCTCTTCTGTGGAACAAACTACCTTTCTGTGTTCAGGAAGCAGACACGGTCACCACCTTCAACAATAGACTGAAGACTTTGAGACACCTGATCATGATTTCTAAAGTCTGTTTAGAGAAGTTGCATGATGCTGTTGGTCTGAGCTGAAGTGACTTCAGAGAGCGACTGAAACAAGGCTCCATCACAGTCTCTGCCTTCTCCTGGAGATGAAAGCCAGTTTGATTTGCTCTGACCTTTGACCCTCTCGCTGTCATGTTGCTACAGCCACACTTCGAGCAGAACAAAAGCTTCAAACAGAGACAGGAGACACTTGCTGCTGCTGCACTCGATTCAGAGAGGCTCTGTACAGAGTTTATTTACAGCCCTGATACAGAGAGTGTTTGGAGGCTGCGTGGAACAAAAACACATCCTGTAGATCAACAATCCAAAACTAGTCTGAACCGGTCAGTCGGTCTCAGATGTTCTGGTCCAGAGAAGTGTGCTGTGGTTCTGGATGTTCATGTGTTCTCTTTGCATGGTAACAGTCTGTGTGCTGTAGAATAATAAAGATGGAAGAGAAACTCAGCAGCAGCGTCATCATTGGCCGAGCTGTACGGCCCTGCATCATCACTGTTTGTTTCTGCTACAAGCAGCACGAACAGCCACAGCAGTCTGTGTTCAGTCCGCCTGCTGATCGCCTCTGTGGACGTCTTTAAACCTGAAGTCAGATTTTATAGTCAGGCTTTTATTTAAGGGGCCTGGTCCACTCTAAGTCCTGAGCGTTGCTTTTAAAATGTTTCTCTCTTCTGTTTATTTTATTTTTAACATTTTATTGATTTATTGTTACAACTCAAAGTTTAAAAAAATGAATTCATTGTTTATCTTTTATTGTTTCTCCATAAAATACTTTGAGCTGTATGTTTGCTGAATTTTACTTCATACTTCCATCAGATTTCAATATTTACTCCACTACATTTATCTCACAGCTTCAGTTACAAATGACTTTTTCCATTCTGATGTGAGACGAGGCCGTGTGGATGCAGACCCTGCAGGTGCTGATTGGGCTCCAGGTGTCATTAATGAGTGTAATTAGTGTAACGAGCATGTGGAGGACCAATATAAGGCCAGAGGAGCCTCCTGCAGCACAAAGCGTCTGTCTACAACCTGAACCAGCCTGCTCAGCAAACACAAACCAACACGATGCGCGGACTTTCTTTAAGGTGAGTTTTTACTTCTGATGACCAAAAACTGGTTTCACCTTCAGGTGGACTGACTTTGTTTGCTGCCTCCTTGCAGGGTTTCCTGGATCTGTCTGCTGTTGAGCAGTGCAGCTTGTTTTTCCTGCAACTAAAGGAGGTGAGTTTCTTTATTCTGAGCCACACACCCTAACCTCAGGTTAATGACCACTTGAGCCTCTAATATCGCTGACTTCAGGAGGAGGACTTTTAGTTCTCATAACTTTATTTTCTGTGAATGTCCTTGACCTTCTAACAAGGTCGAAGTGTTAAGCTGCTCGTTGACTACTTGTCAAGCTGTGGTGTGTTTGTCTTAGCATACAAGCAGAGTGTTTATTGGACTGAGGTATAAAGTTAATGCCACCTGACTGTGTCCAGACTACAGATATCCATACACCATCTCTTCATCGGACTCCAGTGGATCTGCTCATGGCTCAAACCTGCAGCCTGACACCTCAGGACATCCTCTGGTGTCCCTGCAGCATGAAGCAGACCCTGAGCCGGCCAGCTCTGGAAGCCAGTCCCCGTCCAGTGTGGGAGCTCCCATTGTGGCTGCAGGCTCTTCACCAAGTTACGACCCTCCCAGTGCTCCTGCAGACATGGGCTCAGATGTGGCGGCATACAGACCTTCCCATGATGCTTCAGTGTTTACCTCTTCAGACTATGCTGGACACACGGCTACAACCTTCCCCATGGATGGACCTGTTCCATATGCCGGACTTCCTCTGCAGCCCCGGCCTGTTGGTGGCAGTGGAACCTCAGCTTCGGGCTCAGGTGTGCTGGCATACAGACCTGCTCATGGAGCTTCTCACTCTTCAGGCTCTGCAGACTATGCTGGACACACAGCTACGACCTTCACCATGGATGGACCTGTTCCATATGCTGCTCCTCTTGGAAGTCCAGGTCTTCCATGGGCTGCGCAGCCTGCAGAGGGCGCTGATGCTTCATTCTCTGACCCAAGTGACTGGATGCCGTCCCGCTCTTTCCCAGACTTCAGCGCCTGGGACTCCAACAGTGAGACGCCACAGGGTGGGATGATGCATGGTGCCAGTGAGACCTCCCCTCTGCCGCCTTCATCCTACATCATCCAGTCCAGTAATGGCTACCAGCGAGCAAGAGAGTACCTCTCCCACACTCGGTACTCCCCTGAGTACCCTGAACCACCCATGCCCTTCAGACCTGCTGAAGCCCCACGCAGGTCTCCAATGACCGGCTCCAAAGGAGGACAGAAGGTCTAATGAGGTAAGAATCAAACTGAAGTCTTCCTAAATGGCTGCTTCATCCTGCCTGACCTTGTCCTTTCTCTTTGTAGGATCAACTTGTGACGGCTTCAGGAACCTTCTCATGTTGGGATCTTTGCAAAGTTAATAAAACTCATCAACTTAAACTGTTGTGCTGTGTCATTGAACTCTTCAGGTAAAGCAGAGCTGCTCTTTTTGTAAAGATGATTACAGATGTCATCTGCAGGACTGACAGCTCTGTGCAAATGACTTTAGACAGCTACCTTAACTCAGCCTGAATACTGGGCCATAACGGGTCACAACCATGTCCAACTGGCACCTCAGTTACCGTCAACACTGGTTTCTATAATGTGCCGAGTCATCCAGATGGCTTTACTGTTAAATGTGGCATGAAGCTGACCAATCAGACGAAGACTGCACCTCTGTTCAGGTTGCTCAGCCAGTTGAGTCACCTGAACAGGTGACGACTTTCCATGAATGTAGTCAAACTAAAGGCTCGTGGGTCTGAATGTTTGGCAGATGGTTAAACAAACACTTTGACTTTCATCCTGACAGGAAGCTGAATGTTAACGAGCTGACCTCCATCTGGATCGAGTCCATAATTGCAGCCCTCCACCTGGAGCTGTAACGCATCCTCCAACCCTGCACATGTACATTCAATGTGACCCTCTGCAAAAGTATGAATGCTAAAAGTTCAACCTGAACTCACTGGATGATTCATACTGTAAGAACCAATGTCACCTAATTGAGTTGTGGACCTTCAACATGGCTGCCTCTTCCCAGAGGTTTCCTAGCAACAGCTGAAGCTACAACCAGCACTCCAGTTCAGCATTTATGGCGTGACACTAACCAATAACCAGCAGAACAAACCTCCATAGAAAGGCTGCGATTACTCAAGCTTCAGTTTAACATATGGGCACATGTCCGATGGCCCTTTACAACATAATTCAGTCTGAAAGGACACAAACACTCTGATCTGTTGTTCCCCTCAATGTTCTATCGAGAGGAGCTATCCAACAAACAGCCTGCAATTACCTGAAGGGGCAATTAAACACTGAAACTAATGATGTAATTGATATTAATTACCCCTGCTCGGCCTTTCAACATATCAAAGAGTGGACCTGAACACAAACATCAAACGCTGGTTCAAAATGTCACTGCATCAATCAGCCAGTCCACTCTGAGTCTTTACACACACTTCATTTGTGAGCATGAAGAACAAGTTTGACTGATTACATCACTTCTGATCAAAAACTAGAGTCGACAACTTTGCTAACAGCCAAACATCAACCAGGTCAGGAGCAGAGAGTGAAGAGGACGCTGACGGAGGAAGCTAAGAAGAGAAAAGGAGAGAGTGAGCGAGCAAGAAGCCGCCGGACAAGAGTAAATCTGGGACTGACTTTTAGTGGTTGGTGAGAGCTTGGTGAAATAAAAGGCTGAAAGACAGACGCCGAGCTGGCTGACTGCTGCTGGACTAGTCAGTAAGATTAGCTGCTGCTGCTGACCTGGATGATGATTGGCTGTTTGATCAGAAGTAATGTAATCAGAGTAAATACTCGAGTACAGCTGCACACAGTTACACAGTGGGATTACACTTTGTACACTTCTTTGAGCTGACATAAAAAAGTTCATCATGACATGAAAGTGTTCAAAGTTCATGTGTGAGGCTGGATCCTTCGATGTTTCCTTCGATGTTTCCTTGATTCTTTTACTCGTCACGTGTCTTAAGTTCTGGCTCCATCAGCAGAGGTCAGAGGTCAGCGCTCCATGCTGCATTGAACTGAACAGGTGAGTCTGTCTCAGAGGAGCTCACAGGTCCTGGATCTGACCCGGGATGAGGTAAGAGTCGGTGGGTCCGGAGGAGTTGAAGGGCATCATGTCCAAAGAAATCTCCGCCTCACATTCATACTGCAGGAGCGCGGGCAGCAGCAGGTTGTGGTTGCGGGATTCACTTGAAATGACAGAAACTTTGTCAAAGTCCTGCTCCAGATTCCCTCCCGCGTGCTGAGCGTGCGGCGGCGGCAGCAGTCTCTGCGCCCCGGGGCCCGGCATGGCGCAGACCTCCTTCTGCATGGTGGTGTCGTGGTGATAAGACACCAGCTCATTGCTGAAGTCCACTGCCTCCACCGTGGAGGTGGAGCAGTATTTGTGACAGCCCAGGATGGTGGAGAAGGCCTTCCTGAAGTCTGCGTTGAAGGCGTAAATGACCGGGTTCAGGGACGAGTTGGCCCAGCCGAACCACACGAAGATGCTGAAGGTGGTGTCGCTGACGCACGGCGGGTCTCCGAGCTTGTCCGGGTCACAGAACGGCACCACGCAGTTCAGCACGAAGAAGGCAGCCAGCAGAACACGAACACCCCCATGATGATGGACAGAGTCTTTAACACCTTCGTCTCTCTCTTGAAAGAAGTCTTCAGCGAGCTCTCGTCGTGCGTCGACGCGCGGTGCCGTTGGTTTTGCGCACGCGGTCCTGCCGCCCTCTCCAAAGAAGAAATCCGTCTGATCTGGGTTTGAGCGATGCGGAAAATGCGCGTGTACGTCCCCCACCATGATCACCACGGGGATGTAGAAGCTTATGAGGGACGAGGAGATGGCGTAAGTCCGGTTCAGGCTCGCGTTGCAGTCGTCCGGGTGTCCGCGGTGGAGTTGTCCGCGTCCGCGCGGTGCCAGTTGAGCTGCACGGGGATGAAGGAGATGAGGATGGAGAGAGTCCACGCGACACCGATCATCAGGAAGGCGAACCGGCGCGTCATCTTGCGCTCGTACTTGAAGGGGCTGGAGATGGCCCAGTACCGGTCCATGCTGATGATGCACAGGTTGAGGATGGAGGCGGTGGAGCACATGATATCGAAGGCGACCCAGGTGTCACAGAAGCGGCCGAAGAGCCAGATGCCGGCCACCTCGGACACCGCCCTCCAGGGCATCACCAGCACGGCCACGAACAGGTCGGACACCGCCAGAGAGATGACGAACGAGTTGGTGACTTTGGAGCGCAGGTGGCGGAATTTGATGACGGCGGCACACACCAGAGTGTTCCCGAGCAGGGTGGACACGATCAGGACGCACAGGACGCAGCCGGTTAACGCGCGCAGACTCGCACCTCCACTGCGCCCGGGGCTGTCCGCTCCCGCTGTGACCACCTGGTGCAGGTCCTGGTGGTCCGGGTGGTCCTGGTTCTGATCTTCTTGGCTCTCATTATAAAAGCTCTCCATGGATGTCCAGACTCATGTCCGCCTCAGCTGCTCCTCATCAATCCGTCGGTCCCATCCTCGACCCAGCAGCAGCGTGTGCTCGTGTTTCCGGATGGACACAGGAGATCCTCGCGCAGCAGGCGCGCTCAGAGTGACAGCAGGTGGAGACCTCGTGCGCCTCACTGAGCCTCTCAGTCTGCGACAGATTCAGTCTGCCAAACATCTCCAAAGACCAAGACACACCGATCACAGATGATGAGAACTTTATGTTGTCATGGCAACGACACACGCTCCAACAATGACACGTGACACATGATGATGACGATGATGAGGCTGTAAACATGTCACATCAGAGCTGAGCTGCTGACTGCTGCCCCCTGCTGGACAAACTACAACATTACAAGGACAGCAGCAAATTCTTTGTTTCTTTCTTTCTTTCTTTCTTTCTTTCTTTCTTTCTTTCTTTCTTTCTTTCTTTCTTTCTTTCTTTCTTTCTTTCTTTCTTTCTTTCTTTCTTTCTTCACAAAGTCAGAAGACATTTATACAATAAATAGTTCTTCCAGGTCAGCTGGACTAAACAAACGCTGTGAAGGCGCCCTGTGGGTTTCGGGTAATTGAGTTTTTTGCAGTGTGATAATGAATTAATTACTATAGTTAATTGATTATTATAGTTAGTGAATAAATCAGTTGTAATTAATAGTTTAATATTATCTGAAGTGTTTATGGTGAAATAAAATTTGTCCGGTGACGAAAGAGTTATGTTTACAGTAGGCAGATGACGTCAGTGTCAGCTGTGTCTCGCGCAAGCCATGTCCGCGTGCACGCACGTGTGTGTGTGTGTGTGCGGATGATTCAGCAGCTCGTGCAGCAGCAGCAGTCCGGTCCAGCGGCTCGTGCAGATCTGACAGATTTGACAGGAAAACGAACGAGCGGCTTTTATTTGATATTTGACACCGACGGCTCGTGAGCCCGTGGAAGGTGGTACATGTACGGCTGGAGACCCCGTAGTGTCGTCGGCGGCCCCGCGGTGCTCGTGCAGGCCGGAGCGGCAGCGTCAGTTCCCGCAGAGACGCCGCAGAGACCCCGCTCCGTCCGTTCGCCCTTCTCACGTCTCCTCCGGGGACTTTTACCAGCGTTTACCGGGACTTTTACCGGCCGGGGCCTGTGCACAGACTCTCTCCCGGTTGGATGTAACCGAGCCGCGTCCTCACCGACATCCAGCTGCTTCATTCAGCATTTCCGCATTTTGACGTCTGGATGCTCCGTCGGCCCGGCAGGTGAGCTCCGGTCTCCCGGTGCAGCAAACCCAACAAACACCGACTTACCGTGTCTGTGAACATCCAGCTGAAATTATACTGACACACATGTTACAACTCTAAACGTTAACGTGGAGTTATATAACAGATCATGACTAATACCTGAGACCAGCTGACTTCATCATATAATATATCAGTATTACGTCACACAGCTACTTTAACGTTACATTTAGTCACGTTACAATTCACTACTGTTACATGTTAGATGAAATCATTAATGTGTTCATTCAATCAGTGAGTCATCAGAAAGGTCCATTCATAGTTTCTTTGTTCATTTGAATACAACTGAATATTAATGAGCTCATTTGTGAAGTTTTATTGATGAAATGATGAATCATAATTAATAATAATGTAAACAGACAGACTGCATGTTCGTTCAGAGGAGAACCCAGTGACAGAACACACCTCTGTCTCTGAACCACATCGACCCGTTTATAGGTTCTGTGTTGTTTCTTCTGGTTCTGGAGGTTCATGAGGTCCACGAGCTCTGTTCTGTTTGTTGGTTCCTCAGGCTCTGTTCTCTGGTTGTTTTGGTTCTATGGGCTCTGTTCTCTGGTTGTTTTGGTTCTATAGGCTCTGTTCTCTGGTTGTTTTGGTTCCTCAGGCTCTGTTCTCTGGTTGTTTTGGTTCTATGGGCTCTGTTCTCTGGTTGTTTTGGTTCCTTAGGCTCTGTTCTCTGGTTGTTTTGGTTCCTCAGGCTCTGTTCTCTGGTTGTTTTGGTTCCTCAGGCTCTGTCCTCTGGTTGTTTTGGTGCTCTGGGCTCTGTTCTCTGGTTGTTTTGGTTCCTCAGGCTCTGTTCTCTGGTTGTTTTGGTTCTATAGGCTCTGTTCTATGGTTGTTTTGGTTCCTCAGGCTCTGTTCTCTGGTTGTTTTGGTTCTATAGGCTCTGTTCTCTGGTTGTTTTGGTTCCTCAGGCTCTGTTCTCTGGTTGTTTTGGTTCCTCAGGCTCTGTTCTCTGGTTGTTTTGGTTCTATGGGCTCTGTTCTCTGGTTGTTTTGGTTCTATAGGCTCTGTTCTCTGGTTGTTTTGGTTCTATAGGCTCTGTTCTCTGGTTGTTTTGGTTCTATGGGCTCTGTTCTCTGGTTGTTTTGGTTCTATAGGCTCTGTTCTCTGGTTGTTTTTGTGCTCTGGGCTCTGTTCTCTGGTTGTTTTGGTTCTATAGGCTCTGTTCTCTGGTTGTTTTGGTTCCTCAGGCTCTGTTCTCTGGTTGTTTTGGTTCCTCAGGCTCTGTTCTCTGGTTGTTTTGGTTCCTCAGGCTCTGTTCTCCGGTTGTTTTGGTTCCTCAGGCTCTGTTCTCTGGTTGTTTTGGTGCTCTGGGCTCTGTTCTCTGGTTGTTTTGGTTCTATAGGCTCTGTTCTCTGGTTGTTTTTGTGCTCTGGGCTCTGTTCTCTGGTTGTTTTGGTTCTATGGGCTCTGTTCTCTGGTTGTTTTGGTTCTATAGGCTCTGTTCTCTGGTTGTTTTGGTGCTCTGGGCTCTGTTCTCTGGTTGTTTTGGTTCTATGGGCTCTGTTCTCTGGTTGTTTTGGTTCCTCAGGCTCTGTTCTCCGGTTGTTTTGGTTCCTCAGGCTCTGTTCTCCGGTTGTTTTGGTTCCTCAGGCTCTGTTCTCTGGTTGTTTTGGTTCTGAAGGTTCTGTTCGGGCCTTGTTAATCTCTAAGGTTCATTAGTTTGAAGCTCTCAAGGAGGCCGCGGTGAAGCGGACTCATCAGTTCTTGTTCTGCCTCCTGATTGGCTGCTGACTCGTTGTTTCTCTGCTGATTCACTCTTTCCTCTCAGACTCTTCCTGTCGTCCTCCCTGTTCATCACTTGCTCGTTCACTCAGCTGTCACTCTGGTTCTGGTTCTGGTCCAGTCTTATATCATAACCGCAGTCTTGGAGCTGATATCAAACTTATGGGCTCTCAGAGAACCAATCAGAGGTCAGAGGTCAACAGAAGCTGACCCACTCAAACAAGAAGTGTCAGTGATGACGGCTGTCTCAGGGTTCGGCCATGTTTGAGCGTCCTTCACGTGCCGTTATAAAAACATACGTGACATGGACTCCCAGAATCCTCCTGGCCTGTTAGGATGGAGCGTGGAGGATTAGCTGGAGCTGAGAGCGGGCAGCAGAGAAAGAGCTGCTTTGTGGCAGATTAATCATGGTGGAGGTGGAGGAGGAGGAGGAGGTGGAGGAAGAGGAGGAGGAGGAGGAGGAGGTGTATGGAGTGAGTGGAGGTCCACAGCTCTCATGCACAACAGGGATGTTGTCTGTGCCAAGTTGCTATGAAACCAGAGGGGCATCCAGGGGGGAGGGTACCAAACTGAGGGGGCTGGTAGAGGCTGCGAGGCAACCCACAACCTGCCTGTCTGTCTGTGGGTGAGGCTCATTCAGCCATCATGGTTATTCAGCCATACAGAAGGGTGTGTGTGTCTGTGTGTGTGAGAGGAGGGTGTGTGTTTGTTGCTCATGTCATTCATGCTGTGTGTGTCATATGTGGCCTGAAGCTGAGCTCTGCGTTAGTGTGTGTGTGTTGCCGTCTGGTATCATGAGCTTGGCCATGTGACATACATCTGATACGAGGTCAGTTTTCTGCATGTTACCTGTGTTTAAGTGTCAGTAAACTGAACAACCTCCGAACCAGCGGGTAGCAGGTTTACAGCGGAGGTGGGTTGCTCGCCAGGTTTGGCTCCTGGCATCCGGAGGACACCTGTGGGTCGCTATGGACACCTGTGGGTTGCTAAGGACACCTGTGGGTCGCTAAGGACACCTGTGGGTCGCTATGGACACCTGTGGGTCGCTATGGACACCTGTGGGTCGCTAAGGACACCTGTGGGTCGCTAAGGACACCTGTGGGTCGCTAAGGACACCTGTGGGTCGCTAAGGACACCTGTGGGTCGCTAAGGACACCTGTGGGTCGCTATGGACACCTGTGGGTTGCTATGGACACCTGTGGGTTGCTATGGACACCTGTGGGTCCTTAACGACTGATCCAGTTTGAATAAAGTTGTAAAGTTGTGGTTCTGTACAGTGATCAGGGAGGCCTGGCAGCGTCAGAGGAGAGAAAGCGTTTGATTGGATGTAAAATTCGTACATGCCGTACCCCGAGTGCAGGATGACATCAACAACAACTTTTTTTGGTTTATCAGGAAGTGACGATCTCTAAAATACCACGAAGAACACCTGAACGCACTTTGTGCATCTCTTTAATGTCTGGCTGGGTTTTTTTGGGTCAGCGCCGAGTGTCTGGACGTCCGGCTGAGAGGAAACCTGCTGCTCGCTCTCAGATCAGATATCGTCCACGGCACAAACACACACCCGGCGTCCAACCAGCAGCCATAAATAATAAAAACACAGCAGCTAAAAGAGGCTTTTCTATTTGGATGTGGAGTCAGAGAACACGGCGTGTCCTCGATGAGGCTGAAAACGACTTCATGATGACGGTTAAATGTGGAACACGTGACGGGACTTCATCCCTGTTCAGCAGTTTGATGAACGATGTTCATGTCTGATCAGAGGAACCCAACAACAGCAGATAAATGATTCATCTTATTAAGATAACAGAAATAATTCAAACGATAACATGAATAAAACAATGATATATTCAGCTGGACGAGGAGGTTACGTTACTCTGCCCTCT
>CM024806.1:21482398-21517076 GCA_014281875.1 Nibea albiflora
TCCCACGTTCTTTGCTGACAAATAAAGACAAAGGACAGGGTAAAGGACGGACAGGAGACTCTGTGAAGGTTCCTGGTTTGTTCATGGTTTGTTTTACGTTCCTTTAACGTTTGGATGGAGTCCAGTTGTGCCTGTCTGCTGTCACAGATGAATACATCAGCCGGATCACACTCTGTATGTGAAACATCAGTCTGAGCTCTGACCAAACTGTCATCCAAGTAATCTCAGTAACTGTAATATATTACTGTGATATCTTTCACGTGTACCTGCTTCACAGTGTGTCTACAGGTGGTGAACATGGTGGTGTGTGTTACGGTGTGTGTTCAGTAATCTCAGTTTTCTTATCAAACCTGGTTTGTCATTCATTAATTCAAATGGACTCTGAGCCAATCACAGAAGGCTGCTGAGACAGGAAGTGACCTTGGTTCAGACGGTTTGTGTTCATATATAATCGGCTAACTGTCGGCTAGCTGTCGGCTAACTGTCGGCTAACTGTCAACTCATTGTCGGCTAACTGTTGGCTAACTGTTGGCTAACTGTCGGCTAACTGTCGACTCATTGTCAGCTAACTGTTGGCTAACTGTCGACTCACTGTCGGCTAACTGTCGGCTAACTGTTGGCTAACTGTCGACTCATTGTCAGCTAACTGTTGGCTAACTGTCGACTCACTGTCGGCTAACTGTTGGCTAACTGTCCACTCGTTGTCGGCTAACTATTGGCTAACTGTCGACTCACTGTCGGCTAACTGTCGGCTAACTGTTGGCTAACTGTCGACTCATTGTCAGCTAACTGTTGGCTAACTGTCCACTCGTTGTCGGCTAACTGTTGGCTAACTGTTGGCTAACTGTTGGCTAACTGTTGGCTAACTGTCGGCTAACTGTTGGCTAACTGTTGGCTAACTGTTGACTCATTGTCAGATTATTATGCTGGTTAACTGTCCGCTCATTGTTATCATGGCTGTCACGATGACAGCGATAATCATGAGGTTTCACATGACGTCTATGTTAAGACTGAAAAGCAGGAACATGAAAGAGTCTGAATGGATCTGGGTTTATTCCAACACACCAACAGGCCTCGAGAGTACACAGGGTGCACTGATCCACATCACATCATTTATTAGCCATGAATCAGTGCAGTGTGTTTGTTACCCAGCATGGTGAAGTCATGACCCGACCCAACCAACACACACCAACAGGTACTGTAATCAGAGACGGTTATGCTACAGCGATGAAGAAGAGTTCATCAACAGTCGTGTCATATTAGCATGAGGTAGCTAAATGTTAGCAATCTGACTCGATGATAAAAGACAGTTAACCGTTAACAGACAGCTGTAAGTGCTGCACTGTGATCACATGTTGACCTTTAACCTCTGTGAACCTGACCGTCCAGTCCAACAACACGAGACGCCACGTTTGTGCAGTGAGAGTGACCTTTGACCTCACACACTGTATGTGGAGGAGTGCTAACTCTCAGGTCACTCAGCTGGCAGCTAACTTGTTGTCGGCTAATGACGGCTAACTATCTGTGCTGTGTGATGATGACGCTCTTCCAAATAATGTTTGCTGAGTTTGCTGAATGTGACTTTGTGGTGGTGGAGATGGAGATGATGGTGGTGGTGGAGATGATGGTGGTGGTGGTGGAGATGGAGATGATGATGGTGGTGGTGGAGATGGAGATGATGATGGTAGTGGTGGAGATGATGATGGTGGTGGTGATGCTTCATCTTCCCTTCCTGACAGTGACACAGCAGTGGGGAAGCAGTGACTCAGCCTGAGTTGTGTTTGGTGCTGCTGGCTGTGAAGAATGTTCTTTATAAGATGTTCTAAGTTTGAAGCAGTTTGAAGCTTCAGTTTATGTAATGTTTATGTAATATGTGGAGCTTGAGGCCGAGCAGATGATCCAGGCGTGATGTTTGGACCATTCTCTTTCTCTCTCACTCACATCACAAGTTTTGTTTGTGCCTCGCTCGGAGCCAAGAACCGCTTGTGATGCCGCGTTTAGCTCGGGTACGGTGGCCCTGGGCGGACAAAAACACTGAAGACCAGTCTGTGGTTAGCAGCATGTGTTCAGCCTGCAGGGTGAGAGCAGACAGGCTGCTTCAAATGAAATTTATTATACAGAATATCTGTGATATTAATGATTTCATAATCGATAATGAACCTTTAGCTGTGTTCACAGATAATAAAATATAAGCTTCAGCTGCAGCCTTGTTGCTGTTTGTTTACATGAGATATATTTATAGTCTGTATGTTGAGCTGAAGTTTTCCTGCTAACAGAGTCTCTTTATGTTCACACACACCGCTCTGCTGCTGAAACAGGCCCGCCTTGTTTTTACTGCCTCAGGGCTCGTCTCACCTGTGTGTGTGTGTGTAACTCTGTGTGTGTGTGTGTAACTCTGTGCGTGTTACAGCGTGTGTGTGTGTGTGTGTGTGTGTGTGTTGCACACAGACAGGATGTGTTGGGTGTGTCTTGCAGCTTGATTTGTCTGATTACCATCTGTCGTTTTCTATTGGACGGGCAGGACAGCTGATTGTTTTTATTCGGGCGTGGTGTGTGTGTGTGAGAGACAGTGCAAAGATAACACATTAACCACTGCCCACACACACACCACACACACACACACACACACACACACACACACACACACACACACACACACACACACACACACACACACACACACGCCTGAACTCACCCTGCAGTGTTTTCAGCTGCTAATCACAGTTTGTGTCAGAGCTGCTTCTCTCTGGATTTTTCCACTGACTCAGCGCGTAAATCATTTTCTACAGAGACGACATGCCGAGTTCCTCTCTGGGTCTGTAGATATTATATTTACATATATCTATAACATAACATCTATAATATATACATCAAACATGAAGCAGCAGACTGTCTAAAACCTGGATGTAGTCTCTGTGAAAGCTAAGCTAGCTTCATGCTAACTCTGTGTTTACCTACAGTGTGATGCTAAAGTTAACCCGTGTGGTCCTCATCATCATCATCTCTGTCTCCTTCCTGTCTCCTTCCTGTGTCCTTCCTGTGTCCTTCTTGTGTCCTTCCTGTCTCCTTCCTGTCTCCTTCCTGTGTCCTTCCTGTCTCTTTCCTGTCTCCTTCCTGTGTCCTTCCTGTCTCCTTCCTGTCTCCTTCCTGTCTCCTTCCTGTCTCCTTCCTGTCTCCTTCCTGTGTCCTTCCTGTGTCCTTCCTGTGTCCTTCCTGTCCAGCTCGTGTTGCTCAGTGTCTCCATGGTGAAGTGGGCGGGGTCTGATGTCAGCCCCTCCTCTCCACGACCCTCCCGCCATGCCCACCATGGTTTCCAGGCTGCCCAAGTTTGGCTCGCGGCCCAAACCTGCCAGCGTCACTCAGGCGACTCCGGCTGCCCCTACCAGCATCAGCACCACCTGTCTGACCAACGGGTTCTACCACCACCCGGGCCCAGCGGGCGTCAACGGGAGTTTAACGTCCTCCCCGACCTCCGCTAAGCAGAACGGATTCATCCGAGTTCCTGGTTCGTTTTCCATGAAATGGAGGAAAGAGAACGAGGTGGAGGACGCAGCTGACGGAGATCTGAGGAGAGGGAAGGGTGGGAACACCGGGCAGAGCCGCCCCAGCCCAAATCAGTATTATTCCCAACGACAGCAGCCAGGTGATGGCAGGAAACCAGCCCCGCCTTCAGCAGGGAGGGGGCGTGGTTTTGGCCTTCCTGTGACATCATTACCGTCACCACAGTCGAGCCCCAGAGCACTTCCTGTCTCTAAGACTGGATCCCGACCCGGCCACGCCACATTCGGGCTTACCAGTGGCACCAGACCAGCCCAGAACGGTCTCTGTGGATCCAAACCTCGGAGTGGAGCCAGCGGAGCTCTGAGGCAGCCTCAGACGGCTCGTTCTGCTGGCTCCAGGCCCGGTTCTGGTCCTGGTTCTCGATCTGGATCTCCTCTCCAGAACAAACAGCAGGCCGGCCGCTCTCACTCCAGCGACAGCCTCGGTTCTGCTCCCATCCAGCTGACTGAGAGTGATCGTTTCCGGTCACGGAGCCTCACCCAGGTCCGCCGGCAGCCCTCCCCCACCCTCACCCCGTCCTCCACCTCCGCCTCCACCACCTCCCTCACCTCCCGCAACCCCGTGGTTAGCCGCTCGTACTCCATCAACAGGGCGGCCGGGCGGGGGGCTCCACCCAGAGCCAACGTAGGAGGCGGAGGGGTCAAAGGTCGCACCGGGTTCAGCATCCCGTCCCTGCTGCTCCCCTCCGCCTTAAAGAAGCCCCTCCTACCCAGCCTCGGCTCCGCCTCTAAGCCCAGCGGCATCAGCTATAAGCTGTCACGCCCCGTCACTCAACAAGCAGCCCCGCCCCCTGCGAGTGACCCCAGCCAATCTGACGGAGGGCGGCCAGGAGGTGAAGCAAGGACTGACGGCCCGGAGAGACTCAGTGGAGACGCCTTCGACCACCGAGAACAGCCCAGGTGAGAGACCTCATCAACGTCCCAATCTGTAATCTGTAATCTGTGATCTGTAATCTATAATCTGTAATCTATAATCTGTAATCTATAATCTGTAATCTATAATTTATAATCTGTGATCTGTAATCTATAATCTGGGATCTGTAATCTATAATTTATAATCTGTAATCTGTAATCTGTGATCTATAATTTATAATCTGTGATCTGGGATCTGTAATCTGTAATCTGTATTGAATGGTTCTTTAATTGACTCTCTGTATATTCTCTCCTCTCGATCAGAAAGTAGCCCAGAGGCTCCGGAGACGGAGGGGCTGACGGCAGAGCCTATATCCCAGGGAGATGTGTCGATTGTGGGGGAGACTCTGGAGGACATGTCCCTGTCCTCCAACTCGTCTCTGGACAGAAATGACATCAGTCAGGAGTACATGGACGACTTTGACAACCTCGGTAAGACGGACGGACTGTGCCGTTTCACAGTGACATCACGTGTGACGTCATCAGGTGGGTTTGAAGGTGTTTTGTGTCTGCAGGAAACGGAGAGGCGTCGGCATCCTGCTGCTCTCCTCTAAGAATGACGAGGACGACTCGGGGCTCGACCAATCCTGCGCCAGGTTTGATGACGACAAGGTGTCAATCAACGGTATCAGCAAGGCGTCAGGACTCTGTTTCCTGGACGACGGTGTGGACTGGACCAGCATGACACTCAGCGGTGAGTTTAACGAGATGACAGGTGAACAAACGTCAAACACTCTGTAACTTTAATAACGTCTGTTTGTCTCCAGGTGAACATCGACTGACCCGACTGCCACATCCGAGAAGGACCAGTCAGCCGGACTACCATGACCAGGTATGAACTGTGATGTCACAGCGTTTACAGGTACAGCAGGTGTGGTTGACCCCACCTACGGTCAGTTAGAATACAGTGACACACAGCAGAGTGTAAAAAAAAGAGACTTTCACCTGATCACAGGTCACCTGATCACAGGTCAGTGTGGATCAACAGGGGTTAAACTTTAACTTAGTAAAGTTACTTTGTGTCTCTGTCCTCTTGTGTCCTCACAGGGCGGTTCGTCTCTGGACTTGTCCCCCTCGGACAGCTGTGGGTCAGGGGGAACCTACATGTGGGACGAGGAGGGCCTGGAACCGCTGGGGGGCGCCGCCACCACCGCATCCATCCACACCACCAGCAACACCACCCACCCACATCGGGAGCTTCGACTCCCGACCTCAACAGCATCGTAAGGCCTGACATTCACCCACTGTTGTCTGTTTGAATGTGATTGGTTGAGTGTTGCTGATGTCACAGTTTAATGTTCAGCAGCCTTCGCTCTGTGGAGCCTCAGGGCGGGTCGGGTCGTCTGAAAAGAACAAGCTGAGCTGAAACAGGCTGAAACAGGCTGAACGCTGAATGTTTGCTGTCGGCACATTTCTGAACACCACACACGAGAAGAACTCCAGTTTAAACCCTGGTTCTGGTTCTGGTTCTGGTTCTGGTTCTGGTTCTGCCAAAACAAAGACACTTGTTGTTGTTGGTTATAGTAATGTGTGCAGATAAAGCAGACTGTGAACAGTGTTTCCTGACCCTCTGGTCTGAGTGAAAGGTGATGGCGCCCTCATGTGTCTGCTGAGTGAATCGCAGCACGAGGCGTTCACTGTCAGCACGTACAGATGCTTCACACACTGATCAGGTGTAATTCATTAATTATGTACTTTAATGACGGCGTGTCGTTGTGGTCCACGCTGTCAGCGAAGATGAGACAAGTCAGAACTCAAATCTGTGAATATTGATTCAGAGAAAATAATAATCATCATCAGAACTTCTAAAATCAATCAGACACAGTGATGATGTAACCATGGTAACTGTACGCAACGAACATGCAGAAAGAGAGAACAGTAGAGGAGAGAGGAGCTGAGGAAGCATCAGAAGGAGACGAGATAGGAAAGAATGAAAAGATGGATGGAGAGGGTGGAGAAAGAGGGAGAAGGGTTAATTAAAGTGAGAGGAGTGAGGTGAGAGGAAAGGGAAGAGGAGATGAGGATGAAGGACGAGGGCAGAGGAGAGAGGAGGAGGCATGTGTTGACGTGAACTCATCATCACCATCATCGTGACGTAAATAACAGGTCATGTGTCTGTGTGTTTCAGGACATCTTGAATAACCTGGAGTCATGTGACCTGGATGATGACGACCTCATGCTGGACTCAGACGTCCTGGAAGAAGCGTCGCTGCACAGCGGTACGTTTGTTAACGCTAACAAACAGACTGAATAAAACAGATTCACTGTTTTCACATCCAGGCTGTGTGTCAGGATCATAACAAACTGTTCAGTTAGCTTCAGGCTGCTAACGGCTATGTTAGCTGCTAAAACAGGTAACTGTAGCTAAGTTAGTTAGCTAAAGGGTTAGAATTAGGAGCTCAAACTGTGAAGCTAGCAGGTTAGTTCACTGCTGGTTGATTCACGGTTAACTGCTGTTAGCTAACAGTCTAGTTTATGTTAGCTAAAGGTCACATTTAGCAGCTAAACAGTTGGGTCAGGTTAGCTAACATTTCTGTTTAGCGGTTAAACTGTAAAGTTCAGTGAAGCTAACAGTGACAGTTGACATTTAAACTTTGCTAACAGCTGTTAGCTTAAGCTAAGACAGTTAGATACCGGTTAGCTAATAATTTAGCAGCTAAAACAGTGAATGTTAGCTAAGTTAGTTAGCTAGGGGTGTGTTAGGAACTCAAACAGTTTGGGTCAGGTTACCTGTCTGTTTAGCAGCTAAACTGTAAAGCTCAATGAAGCTAACAGGCCAGTTGACATTTAAACTTGAGCTAAGGCAGTTAGGTTCAGGTTAGCTGATGGTTCTGTTTGTTCCTGTTAGCTGTTAGCTGTTAGCCTGCTCTGAATAAGCATGTTATAAACAGTTAGCATGTTCTGAGGACTGATGGAGGACGCTGACGAGGACGGTAAGTGTCTAACCCTCTGCCCCGTCTTCATGCGTCTGCCTCTGTGTTCACGTGTTCTTCACATGTCTCCTGTCTGATCTGAACTCTGCAGATGGAGACGGACTGTCTCACATGGCCGAGTGGAGGAGGAGACAGCTGTGCTGGGGGACGCAGGACGTCCACAACGACAACGACAGGTGAGCATTATGACACAGAGTAACAGGTGTCTGACCGCGGTCCATGTACAGACTCTAACGTCTCCGTCGTCCCCTCAGTGACTTCCAGTGCTACAAACTGACCGAGGATCCCGGGAACAAGAGGACGGACACGAGAGACGGAGATCTCATCCTGGACCTCCGTCCTTCAAGGTGACCCACACAGATCAGCTGACTCTGAACAACATGTTTCTGTATGTTGACGTCCCTGAATGTAACATGAACTCCTCCTCCTCAGGTCTCCCTTTCTGTCCCCTGGTACTCCTGGTTTGGGTCTGGACGTGGAGGAGCTGGCTGAAGACTGCTCTGCAGTGCGATCACAGCTGGAGTACCTGCAGAGGTTACTGCTCCAGGTGAGGAGGAGCAGGAGCAGGAGCAGGAGAAGGAGGAGCAATAATTTCTCTGTCACAGATAAATTTCCAGTTTTTGTATAAAATCCTGAAAGCTTTGTTGGAGTTGTGTCATGCTCCGTCGTCTCATCCTCTGGTTGTAAGACGGTCCCAAGTCTGAAGCTAGTGTGTGTGTGTGTGTGTGTGTGTGTGTGTGTGTGTGTGTGCGTGTGTGTGTGTGTGTGTGTGTTCAGGAGGAGGACGTGGACGATGACACTCTGACCACGGACACTCTGAGTCCTGAAGCCAACGACTCGTCCCACAGCTCCGACTCACAGGTCAGCCAACTTTATTTAAACAGCTGTTACAACAGCCTGCATTTCCCAGAATGCTTTTCTACAAGCAACACGTCTGTGTGTGTGTGTGTGTGTGTGTGTTCAGGTGCAGGCTCTCCTGCAGGAGGTGCAGCAGCTCAGAGAGGAGCTGAGGAGCAGAGACCGAACCATCGCACAGCTCACGCTGCAGCTGGTCCGTGTCCCCACGTGTCATCACGTCTTTAACATGTTAACGTTCATCACGTCAGTCTGACTTCAGCGTGTTCATGTCCTCATGTTGTTTACGTGTCAGCAGACTGTTCCCACGACAACCGCCACCCGGGTTGTTGTTTGCCAAGAGACGACAGAAAGGATGGATCGACACACACAGACCAGTGAGACGGAGGAGAGAGAGCGTGGCATCGCAGACGCCGTGGAGGAGAGCAGAGTGTGAGCACACACACACACACACACACATCCATAGAACCTGCTGACTGCTGGGCCTGAAAACCTCCAAAACGGCTGTGATACAAACGCTAACAGCAGCTAACAAACTGCGCTAACATGAGCTAACAGCAGCTAAAAGACTGAGCTAACATGAGCTAACAGACTGAGCTAACATGAGCTAACAGCAGCTAACAGACTGAGCTAACAGCAGCTAACAGACTGAGCTAACATGAGCTAACAGCAACTAACAGACTGAGCTGACAGCAGCTAACAGACTGAGCTAACATGAGCTAACAGCAGCTAACAGACTGAGCTAACATGAGCTAACAGCAGCTAACAGACTGAGCTAACATGAGCTAACAGACTGAGCTACATGAGCTAACAGCAGCTCCAGCTGTCAGCAGTTTTACTTCACTGTCCATCATAAACTCTGTAAATCACAGAGAGTTGAGGCGGAGCACCGGAGGACATCAGAGGGAAAACCAGGAACATTTTCTCCATAAAATCTGATCCAGTTTCATCCACCAGAATCAGTGAAATAGGTGGTGCTGTGTGACTTAGTGCCGTAAAGCGTTACGTACTTCTCCCGACCCGGAGCCCAAAGTTACATAGTGTGAGAACAGACGTACGACTGACAGAGACACCGTTCAGCTGATCACAGGTCACCTGATCACAGGTCACCTGATCACAGGTCATCGTGGGTCAGCTTCAGGTTCTTGTTGGACCTGAGGAGGTTCTGAGTACCTTGTGAGTCTGTCCCCTCTCGTCTTCTTGCTTCCCTCTGTCCTCTGTTCTTTGAAGGTGTGACTCAGCGTCTTTCCTCCTGTCTGTCTGTCTGTCTGTCTCTCTGTCTCTCTCTCTGTCTGTCTGTCTCTCCTCAGGCTTTACCTCCTGTTCCTTTCCTCTCTCCACCCTGGCAGTATCAGCGCTCCAGGCCTTACAGGGGGAGGCCGAGGCCCAGCATCCCCTCACACCTCGCTAGGAAAAGTGAGTCTCGCCTCCTCACCTCCTCGCCCCCTCACCTCCTCGCCCCCTCACCTCCTCGCCCCCTCACTCTGTAGGTCTCAAACACCTCCCCATCACCCAGCCCTCAGTCCTGACTCCTCTTCATCTCATCCTTGTCCTGATGTTCTCCTCAAACGAGACATGATGGCTCTGAATTCAAAGTTTCTTCATTTACTCCACCTGTCTGTCCATCCTCCACCCTCTGTGTCGACAGACAGACAGACAGACAGACAGACAGACAGACAGACAGCTCTAACTGTCCTCCATGTTTGTTTCCTCTCCTCTCTGCCTTCGTCCAGGAGTGGAAAAACTAGTGCTTTACTTCAGTGACACAGCGTGGTACGGTACCTTCTTTTTATCTTCCTCCTCCTCCTCCTCCTCCTCCTCCTCCTCCTCCTCCTCCTCCTCCTCCATCACCTCCTCTCCATCCTCTCTCTCTCTCTCTTTGTATCTTTTTGTCAAACGTTAGCAAGGACGTCCTGACACGTCGTCTTCATCTTCAGACAGTCTGAGACAGTTTTTGTGTTCATGCTCATAAAATCCGATTTGCATCGTGAATGAAGGTGAATAATAATTTTATTGGTTTGAAGGTCTGCAGATTCAGGACAAGTAATCTATTACTAAAACAAGATCTTCACTTCATAATCATCAAATAGTTTGTTTTTGGTGTAATGTGCAGTAATGGATTACATCATCAGATTACAGTAAATAAGTAACTAATCAGCTCAGATTACATTTGTAGTCACATGGTCTGCCTCCAGTCTTGACTGGACATAAGACTCATTGGACATAAGGCTGATAGGATGCAGTACCTCTGCTCACCACCAGGTGTCAGTGTTCACCTAGGAATGATTTCCTGTCAGGCGTTGAAGCTTCACGTTCTCCACAGAACCTCCACAGAACCTCCACAGAACCTCCTTCATAGACTGTATAAACTCAGCGGCGCCTCCTGCTGGATGTTTTTCTTCACGTTCAGACTCAAACTACGAGTTCTGATAGATCTTCATCAATCAAACATCATCACGTGAATCCAGCAGAGGCTCAGCTTCACAGTCAGACCCAATTAAAGACACTGAAGACTGTTTATGGAGCCAGCTAGTGTGACATGTTACCTTCACTGTGAAGGCCCGAAACACAGAGGCTCACCTGTCAGTGGTCATAATGTTATGGCTGATTGGTGAATGTCTTTTTTATCATTATTGATTTTAATGCAGTAAAAGTCAAATTAGTGTCTTATCTTAAAAACCTTCCTGCACACAGTTGATGCCTGCCGGCGTGTCGGCCATTAATCACAGTTTGTTGGGCTGAATATGAAACAGATCGATGGAACATCAAAGAACGACGTGAGAGCTGTTTGTAATCTGAAGCTGCAGGTGGAGGTGAAGGTGCAGGTGGAGGTGCAGGTGGACTCTTCTGTAATCCAGATTAGTTTATCGTCTCTTCAGGCTGACAGAAATCCCGACACGTTGTCGGCGTATGAATGACTGAAAACTAAAGAAGAAGAAGCTTCTGACCGGCAGCTCTTGTGTTGTTTGTTTGGTCCCTGCGAGCAGCCGTTAGCATGCTGAGCTGTCGGAGCGTGTGATTACGTTACAGAAGGATCAATACGAGCACACGGATCACGCTGAACTTCTGTTATTTCTTCTGCTGAACGTCCTCGGCTCGCTCTCGCTGAGCTTCTACACGGGTTAGTTTCTTCGTTTACAATCCAGACCTGTCATGTAGCTGCTGCTGCTCAGGAGTCGTGTTGGAGTCTGCCTGCTCATGTCCGAGCTCCACCTGCTCAAGTTTGTCCACGTCTGCTCAGGATCTCAGTTTGAGGATGAACACACTTTTCAAAGGCTCCAAAATAACAACAAAACGAATAATTATGTATATGAAACAATCCAAACTATCAACTGGAGATCAACAGTTACACAAAGAAAATGTTTGACTGACAAAGTACGAGTCGACAAAAACAAAAAGTCTTTTCATCATCATAATTATTTCTTGAATCAAAAGATTTGATTTAAATTTATTAAGAATTTTAAATGACAAATTTACACGATTAATAACCTGGGACCAGGATGACCAGTATCATTACATATTAGATTGTCCAAATATTAACAAAGATGAAGAAATTTAAGGATGATTAGAAAAGTTGGAAAATATTTTAAACTAGAAATGAGGTATTTAAACTTGCCAAGTTTGTTGAAATAAGTCATTTAAGAATATTTACCATATTTATTCATTTATTTGTCCTCTAAATATTTTGTTCATTGTTTTATATTTATTCATAGTTTCATGTCGATCACTGGGCATCAGGGGTCGCTGTTCACTTTTATTCATGACTTATTTCTGATTCTCTCTGTTTTCCTTCTCTGTCCATCGAGAGTTATTGTGCAATGAAGAAAAAGTCTGCAGGTCTAAAAGTTTAAAAATCATTGACAGAATAATCAATAATAAATGTAGCTGTGGTCTTTATTTCTCTGAGTTTGGCCTCCAAAAATATCATTGTGTTGTTAATGTATATTAAATCTGAGCATGTTCATTTATTCAGGATTGTCCGGCTGTAAGAGGCATAAATAAATCAGATCTGAGTGAAGGCTGTAAAATAAGTCCAGCCGTGCAGCAGCACAGAGCGAGACAGAAAAAAAGCAGATTAGTTATTACTTCACAGGAGTTTGCCAGGATCAATAAACTGAGATTGTAACACATGATGGATTTCACTGCTCAGTTTTTTCACTTTGCGTCTGATTCTGGCTGTAAATCGGATTATCGGTGTGTAGATGAGAGCTGGCTGCAGGATTAAAGTGTGGAAAGCAACAAGAAGATTAACACTTCTGTATCAGTCACAGTCCGTTACTGCCACTCGCTGATCGGCTGCTGTTCTCCTGTCTTTGTGAGGACCGTTTAGAGTTTTAGACCAAGACAGGGAAGACGGGACAGGAAAGACAAGTTTGGAAAATCAGGTGGTCGAGGTGAGGAAACTTTTGGAAACTCAAAGAGAAAGAGATAAAGTTTGTTTTTACAAAGTGAGGTCGTTCTTTACAAAGTGAGGACGATCTTTACAAAGTGAGGACGATCTTTACAAAGTGAGGACGTTCTTTACAAAGTGAGGACGTTCTTTACAAAGTGAGGACGTTCTTTACAAAGTGAGGACGATCTTTACAAAGTGAGGACGTTCTTTACAAAGTGAGGACGATCTTTACAAAGTGAGGACGTTTACAAAGTGAGGACGTTCTTTACAAAGTGAGGACGTTCTTTACAAAGTGAGGACGATCTTTACAAAGTGAGGACGTTCTTTACAAAGTGAGGAAGGTTCTTTACAAAGTGAGGACGTTCTTTACAAAGTGAGGACGTTCTTTACAAAGTGAGGACGGTCTTTACAAAGTGAGGACGTTCTTTACAAAGTGAGGACGATCTTTACAAAGTGAGGACGTTTACAAAGTGAGGACGTTCTTTACAAAGTGAGGACGTTCTTTACAAAGTGAGGACGATCTTTACAAAGTGAGGACGTTCTTTACAAAGTGAGGACGATCTTTACAAAGTGAGGACGATCTTTACAAAGTGAGGACGTTCTTTACAAAGTGAGGACGATCTTTACAAAGTGAGGACGTTTACAAAGTGAGGACGATCTTTACAAAGTGAGGACGATCTTTACAAAGTGAGGACGTTTACAAAGTGAGGACGATCTTTACAAAGTGAGGACGTTTACAAAGTGAGGACGATCTTTACAAAGTGAGGACGATCTTTACAAAGTGAGGACGTTCTTTACAAAGTGAGGACGATCTTTACAAAGTGAGGACGATCTTTACAAAGTGAGGACGATCTTTACAAAGTGAGGACGATCTTTACAAAGTGAGGACGTTCTTTACAAAGTGAGGACGTTTTTCTGTGGCTTCAGTTTTTCTCTCTAAAGTTAAAGAAACAAAATAAAAGACTTCAGGATCAGGATGAATCAAAGCGTCGCCTCCTACAGGTCATCAGTTATTTTTTGTCCGTCTATTCAAACATCAACACTGCAGCAAAGTTGTTCATAAGTTTAGATCGATAATTAACCAAATTAAGTCTCTAAATATTTTGTTTCCAGTCACAGATACTTCACCCCTCCAGCCAGGAAGACCAGGAACCACTGACAGCCCGACACCCAGCTCCACCTCCAGCTAACTCCTGCTCCACCCAACCAGACAACCCCGCCAATAGCGACTGTCCCGACACCAACGCCGCCGATTCCAACTCCGAGGCAGGAAAGGATCACGGGAGAAGAGTGAGGAAAGAGGAGGAGAAAGGAGAGACAAAGGAGAGGAGAGGAACCAGATCCCTGCAGCCCCCCCAGCCCTCCAAACTCCGCCTCTTCCTGTCTCAGACCTCCAGCTCCGGGTCTGCATCAGCCTCAGCCGCCGCCGCCGCCACCGCACCGCCCAAGACTTCAGGACTTAAGGTCAAAATGGCCGCCCTCACCTCCGGCTCCTCCCGCCTGCCCAAACCAAAGAGCCACTGAGGTGTCGGTCCATTAAAGCAGCCCTGTAACGCGCAGCGACGTCAACCGCAGTCTAAACGGGAACTTCCTGTTCTAAATTCTGATTCTGATACCGCTCGGCCCAGACGGAGCTCTAAATTATTGAAGCTGTAAATCATATACACACAGTTAACTTATTTATTGTTGATATTTTGAGCACTGTGACTGATAATAAAGTTTAAACTTGGTGACGCTTTACTTCACAGGTCCTGTACTCTCAATGAGTTCCTATAAAGACTCATGTCAGTGTTTTATTGGAGGTTACAGGACCAGTAAAATAAAAGTGTTACCAAAGAGTTTTAAATTGACGCTCTTATGATCCGTTAAGTGTTGTATTTATTTATTTCCGTTTAATGAAACGACAGGACGCGTGTTGGTTCGTCAGCAGATCATCTGAATGTTCTTCTGCTCGCTCGCTGTGTTCGGACTGACTGACTCGCTTCCCGTTTGGAAAAACTGGAACTAAGCTGCTCTTCCACCCGAATCACCTCCAGCAAACGTCTTCGCTGAGGAATCGCCCAAACACAAAGATGACGACCTCCAACCCGACTTAACACTGCTGCACTGCAAAACAACGTCTCCAAGGTCAGAGTCCAACGTTATCCTCTCATGTCCATGTCGTGTGTTCACGTTTAGTCTGTCGTTTCCTCCAAAACAAGAATCCACGTTAAATTAGAAAAGACATGACGGACGTCATTCAGACGAAACCCTGAAAACTTCACTCCTCCTCCTCCGACCTTGTTCTCATAAAATCCTTTCAAAGCCGCTGAAAGAACTCGAGTCGAGGAGGAGCGAGGTTTTAACCCTGAAACACACACGAGGTTGGCTGAAGATCGGAGGAAAGTAAAGGTCTCGGTGTGCTTCAAACAAACTGCGGTACATTGAAACAGACGTCCTTCTGTCAGTCTGTCGCTCTCTACTTTTACAAACTCCTGATCCATTCATAAAGTTCAAGTCCTTCCGTGACCTTAATCTAAAATGGAGAGTGAAGCTGACGGCGTGTTCAGAGTCCGACTGCTCTTAAACAGAACAAATCACCAACATGATCAGTTTGTTTGGAGCGTTCAGAGACCTCAGTGAGTTCACACACACACACACACACACACACACACACACACACACACACACACACAGACAGACATGACGTCTTTAAGTAATTTCAGATGAAGACGTGTCTCAGTGATGAAGAGACTCTGCAGTGCTGCTCATCACACACTGCTTGCTTTGATATTAGTGTATATGCAATAAAATATGCAACACCATACCGTAGGTTTAAACCCCAAACTGACCCGCGTGTCCTCGAGCAGGAGGTGGATGTTTGAAATATATGCAAAAAAAACATGTGATGCAGCTGAAGGCGGTTCGAGCCTCCACAGACGGACGTCACAAATCACAGATCGATAAAAATAATAATAAGTGATCATGACGACAGCAGCAGACCAACAACAGACAGCATCGTGTCTCTAATGAACAAACTGTCAGCTCGTTAACGAGACGATTCATTAAAGAACTACAAACCACAGAACACGACCGTGTGCTCGTCTACAGCGCAAAGATCAGAACTTCAGCTCGGGTCGTTCTCGACTTTCTCTTCGTCTGTCTCTGTCTCACTTCATCGTCGTGTCATGACTGAAGTGACCCGTCTCTCCTCTCAGCCCTCTTTTCTCTTCTCTCCTCTCCATCCATTCATCTTCTCCAACACCGGCTTAAACAACGCTAAGATAACGAAATCTGGAATCTAAAAAGAATTCAGTCTGCTGTCGTCGTCGCACAGAAACGTAACGAAGTTTTCGCAGAATTAAAGAATGCATCTGAAACATGAGAGATAAAAATAATCTGAAATAATAAACCAAGTATAATAAATAATAAGAAATAAAAACTAAATCAAAGATACAAAATAAACTGTTTAACGTCTGAGAGGAGTCTGCGTCAGTCTTCAGGTCAAAGGTCGTCAATGTTTCACGTATTTAAATGTTTAAGATGTTTTCATGTATCTGAACAACTTGAATAATCACAGTAATAAGTACTCGCTCTTCATATCTGTGCTGTCTGAGGGGAAATACTTTTATTCTGAAAACTTGAAGGACAGGTATTTTATGTTGAAAAACCTCCTGCCATTTCCTGTGTCACCTGCTGGTTCTGTTGAATTTCATTTTTTTCATTTGTGTGCAATAACTTTTACCTCGCCGCCACGCTAACTCTTATTTATGTGATGAACTGTACAAAGTCTGACCCTCTGTAATTATTATTAATATTATTATTATTAACACTGTTTGAGAGGAATCTCAGTCTGAAATGCACTTTAATGAACGCAGACGGCTCTGAAACACTAAAATGTCTCAAATGTTTTCAGTTTTTTTGTTTTTGTGATATGAAATCAGATTTTTCTGGCTCAAACGTCACTCTGCATCGATGCTGCATCATTAAACTTTAGATATTAACGTTGAGCTCAGGTGAAACTTCCTGATAAAACCAACAGAAAGAAGAAATATGCATAAGAAAGGTTCTAATTAAGATTCAACATGTTGCTGTGTTTGAAAAGTCTGGAAAAATCCTTGAAAACCTTGAGTCTTTATCCAGACATCTGGCTGCTTTTCTTTCCCCACATACAGAAAACTACAATCATGGCGTCCAGGTGGTGACGTCACCTTGTGATGTAAGCGTGACGTTAATACTTATACTGCTTTGATTGGTCGATATCTGCTCTCATATAATCGTAACTGAAGCCGTGTGTAGCCCTGCTCTGATTGGCCAATACAGCTGTCTGTTGCTTATTGGTTAATATTTATTGTCCTCTTCTGTCATTGGCTGAGATGTCTTTGATGCTGCTGAGAAGATAAAACGCTGAAATAAAAATAAACGACAACAAACATTTGTTTCTTGTTTCCTTCTTCACTCTCTCCTTTTCTCTTCTTAGCTTCCTCGGTCAGCGTCCTCTTCACTCTCTTCTCCTCTGCCATTAAGTAGAAGCTGCTGACTGCTGGGCCTGAACACCTCTTCTTCTCTGGTGCTCTGAGCTCAGTCTGAAAAACTGAGCTACCATTAGCTAACAGCAGCTAACAAACTGAGCTAAAATGAGCTAACAGCAGCTAACAAACTGAGCTAAAATGAGCTAACAGCAGCTACAGTTGGCAGCAGTTTACTGTCCATCAGGAAAGAGTTGAGGCAGAAACTCTTTACAGATGGACACACAGCGACCTCTCTTGATTCTTCTTCTGTGGTGTGTGAACAGGTGAGTGTAGTTAAGTTCTGCTTGTCCTTCTTCCTTCCTGTCTCGAGTTTTTTCATCCACTTGCTGAAGATTAAAAAACAAAACCAGATAAATCCGTTCGGACGGTCGGACTCAGCTGGTCGTAATCCGCCCTGATGCACTCAGCAGGAAGCTCTCCTCCACCAAGGACAAGTCATCCTACAAAATAAAAGCATGTCCTTACCGGGGTGTCTTTAGCATCAAGTCTGACAAATTAAAAGCTGAAATAAGTTGTTTGTATCTGACCTCCAGAGCGACGTATCTGCGGTGTGTTAAAGCTGCATTCTTCCAGCCCAGCAGAGAGCAGCTTCACTGACTGATCATATTGAGTCTTATGGAGAAATGAGCTGACTTCACAGTTGGCTCAGTGAACATTCCTCGTGAGTTTATAGTCTGTCTCTAGTTTCAGTCTTCTTTCACACAGCAGCAGTTTCCCACTGTTTCCGGTCTTTATGCTAAGCTAAGCTAACCAGCCGCTGTCTGTAGTTTCATTTTCAGTGACTTCGGTCGTCTGTTTATCTCAGTCACTACTGCCTGCTGGCCATGAAACGCATCATCATCGTCATCGTCGTCTTCACTGTGAATTATAAAAACAGTTTACGTGGCTCTGCCATCCTGAGCGTCGTCAGAAAAATGATTCAATTAAAATTATCTTTGTTTATTCAGCAGACGAATCGTCTCCCTGCGATGCCGTCGTTCAGCGTGCAGGTCAGTAATGAGTTTTTAATGAATCTGAACCAGCGTTGTTCAGGAAACGCTGCAGAAACGTTCAATTTGGATTGATTAATAACAAATAAATGTTCCTTTAATGAACCATTCTCAGCAGCTAACTTCACCGCGTCACGTGTTCGAGGAAACAGCACCGTGTATGTTTTATGACATCCAAGATGAGTTCAAGGAAAAGTCACAAAGACTGAATCCACATTTCTGTTTATCTGACTAACTTTAAATGTTGACCCTGTTCAGCTGTCTTGAGTTTCAGCAGTGGTCCAAACCTCGGTTCTGGCTCTGATTCTAGCCCCTCCTCCTCATGTTGACTGACAGCTCAGAGCTCCACCCATCCATCCTAATTAGCATAAAACTCATCTTCCCTTTTATTTCCTCAAAATAAACAATCGTAAAAGTTTCCTGCTGCAGATTTAACGACTTTTTCTCTTCAGTGCTCGAAACAATAAAACACACACACACACACACACACACACACACACACACACTCTTAATTAACTACCTCTTTTATGACAGGAATCCGTCTGATTAGGAGATCCACAGATCTACAGGTGAAATGCTGAGAGAAACAGAGACGAGCTGGTGAGGGGAGGAGACTCGACACAGGTGAACCAGATCAGTCAAATATGGCGGCAAACACAAAGACAGGAAGTGAAGTCACACTGGACACACGAGGATCCTGCTTCAACATGGTGCAGATTGAAGTTTGATGTCTTCAGATGTTTCACCTTTTCTCTCTGAAGCCAGAAGGACGCGAGGTGGAAGAGGAAGGAAGCACGTTGGATGTTCGATGAATACTCCAAACCTGCAGCATCCTGCGCTTTGTCTCCACAGTCTGGATTCTCCCGCTCTTCAAGGTGAGTCAGCAGTTTTTCTGGGTTCAGATGAGCTCAGCAGGTTTCAGTGAGCGACTCTGTCAATACCTGGAACCAACACACCTGCAGATTTGTCACCGCCTGCTAATTAACCAATGAGAGGTCAGCAGACGATCTGTCCTCTCTGTTAGTGTCTGAACGGAGGCCAGACGCCGGCTCGTGCTGCAGATGTTTGGCCGGCAGAGTGGGCAGATGGTCGACAGACAGGCGGCTCTTTGGGTCAGAACCAGGCCGACAGAGACCCGCTTCAACAACATGTTGTTTTATCAGCAGTGGAGGTCGAGTCACATTGTCTGGTTGGGAAACAGTCTGACTAGTCGAGGACTGAGGCTTCGTACACGTGACGCTCGCTCGTCTGAATTCATTGTTGATGCATCAGTGTGACACACTGTCTGTAAACTCACCTACACACTGTAACTCAGTATGGATGAATGTGTTCGTCCAAAAGACGTCAAAAACAGTCTGGATGGTGAAAAGAGGCCATCAGACACTGTGTGTGTGTGTGTGTGTGTGTGTGTGTGTGCGTGTGTGTGTGTGTAGCTGCTGCAAATACACACACAAACATGCAAACACACACACCTCAGTTGATCCCCACCAGATGGAGGCTGGAAATTAACCTGCTTTGCTGCCAAGGTGATATTTCAGCTGACAGGTAACAGTCGACCGGCGGGAGAGTGTGTGTGTGTGTGTGCGTGCGTGTGTGTGTGTGTGTGTGTGTGTGTGCGTGTGTGTGTGTGTGTGGTCACACTTTCCTCCCACTGTTCTAAAGTCAGATTAGAGAGTTAGCCGTAGATGTTCTCGTGTTCTTGTGAGTTGAAAAAATCGAACTTATCTTGTGGCTCTGAGTCTTTTGTTGGAGCGCCGGGTGGAGCGCCGGGTGGAGCGGGGTGACGGAGCTGCTGCTCATCCACAGACAGCTGCTGAGTGTCGGGGAGCTCTGGAGGAATAAACACCCGGATCGGATTCTGGTCTGATCTTACCGGCAGGAGGAGAGCTCAGAGTTTATGTTTGAAGGTTTTGGGATTAAAATGTGGATCTGTCTTCACCCTGTGAGCTGACCTCCAGCAGACAAACAGACAAAGTCTGAATTCAGGAACTTTTTATTACATTTATCATTTTTCTGAAGAACTTTCTGAAACCAACAAACTCGTGTCCTGTCTCTGATGATCTCCTCGAGGAACCTGACACGACCACACTGACTGCAGCGTCATCAAAAGCTTTAATATCTCTGATCTTTCCTGGTTATCTCTCGCTAACGTTAACACTGCCTCTGAGCGGGTTTAAAACTTTCACTGCCGGACGCCGTATCTGAACTTGAAGCTGCTTAATCTCTCTGAACTGCGGAGCTGGAGAACAGGCGATGAAGCTTCGACTCTCTTACACAGATTATGATGGACAGATAGCTTTACCTAATCATTTGCTAAAGCAGCTAACTGCTAATTAACTGCTGATAACTGAATTAGCTGTTTGCATGCTAACAGAACCAGGCTCAGTAGCCGGACCAGACCGGGTTGGAGCACAGCCTCTGAGACCAACAGGGACTAACACAACCGAGGTGATTTACAGACTTTATGATGGAAACATTGATCAGCAGTGAAGCGCTAACTGTGGTTAGCTCAGAAAAGCTGCTCACTGCTGGTCTGGAGGTTCTGTTCGGTCCGGCCGTGTTCACTGTAAGGTTGGCGCTGATGCTAGCTCATAGCGCTAGTTCCTTCCTATCTGAGCGTTTTTATAGGAAACAACCTAAAAATCTTCTTGTCTGAAGTTTTTCACCCTCAGCATCAGGATGACGGATCTCTCTCTCTCTCTTTAACACTTCACAAACGCACACACATAATTAAGACAGGAGGTATAAAGAGCTTCCAGTGTCTTTAAATCTGCTTTGATTGTTAATTAGCTGAACTGAGCAGGAAGGAAACATCGATTTGGAAACTTAATCACACGTCTGGAGATTTGAAATAAGTTGAAATAAGACAGCAATGAGTGAAAACAGCTTTCTGTCTGAAATACAACCTGCAATCATCCTCTTAGAGAACGTGTGAGAAATATCAACACTTCTTTTCATCAGGTGAAGTCATCACAGCAAGAGCCTCTTCATGTTCCTGCATGATGCCTGAGTTTAATGCTTCACTGCTGACTGATGAACTGAGTCCTTTTCTCTTCTTAGCTTCCTCCATCAGCGTCCTCTTCACTCTCTTCTCCTCTGCCATCATGTCATCATGCCTCTGAGCCTGTTTGTCCAGCTCCTGTTCTGGCACGACACTGGCTCCGCTCTGTTCCTGAAAACAAACAGACTGTTCCTCACAGTGTTCCAGTCTTTGGAGGTTTTTCATCTTGCACAAAGTAACTGAGTACTGATGTGACGACACATGACCATTTGTTTTGATGTGAATCTTTATGTATACATATATGGTATATACACACAGGTGTGATTCACCTGTCAGCGATTCAAAGCACAAGACTGTACGGAGGTGTGTGTGTGTGTGTGTGTGTGTGTGTGTGTGTGTGTGTGGTACAGCTGCAGCCAATCATGAGGGCAATCTTCGGCGCCCGTCTTTCCATCAGTGCGACCATAAAAGGCGGCTGTAAAATGGACTGACAGATTTAAGAGCCGCCACTACTGATTTTTACTGCCGCCATCTTTGTTTTGGGCGCCCTGCTGCACACACACACACACACACACACACACACACACACACACACACAGATCACATTGTTATTAAAGGGGTTTGTTTTGACATCTTTACTCTCATTTCCTCACCTGGTGATCAAATATTTCCCATAATCCTCAGTAACAACGCTCATCCAGGTTTTAGACAGTCTGCGGGGACGTCACAGAGACTACGTCCAGGTTTTAGACAGTCTGCGGGGACGTCACAGAGACCACGTCCAGGTTTTAGACAGTCTGCGGGGACGTCACAGAGACTACGTCCAGGTTTTAGACAGTCTGTGGGACGTCACAGAGACCACGTCCAGGTTTTAGACAGTCTGCAGGGACGTCTCAGAGACTACGTCCAGGTTTTAGACAGTCTGTGGGACGTCTCAGAGACTACGTCCAGGTTTTAGACAGTCTGCGGGGACGTCTCAGAGACTACGTCCAGGTTTTAGACAGTTTGTGGGACGTCTCAGAGACTACGTCCAGGTTTTAGACAGTCTGCGGGGACGTCTCAGAGACTACGTCCAGGTTTTAGACAGTCTGTGGGACGTCACAGAGACTACGTCCAGGTTTTAGACAGTCTGTGGGACGTCACAGAGACTACGTCCAGGTTTTAGACAGTCTGCAGGACGTCTCAGAGACTACGTCCAGGTTTTAGACAGTCTGTGGGACATCACAGAGACTACGTCCAGGTTTTAGACAGTCTGTAGGACGTCTCAGAGACTACGTCCAGGTTTTAGACAGTCTGTGGGACGTCACAGAGACTACGTCCAGGTTTTAGACAGTCTGTGGGACGTCACAGAGACTACGTCCAGGTTTTAGACAGTCTGCGGGACGTCTCAGAGACTACGTCCAGGTTTTAGACAGTCTGTGGGACGTCACAGAGACTACGTCCAGGTTTTAGACAGTCTGTAGGACGTCTCAGAGACTACGTCCAGGTTTTAGACAGTCTGTGGGACGTCACAGAGACTACGTCCAGGTTTTAGACAGTCTGTGGGACGTCTCAGAGACTACGTCCAGGTTTTAGACAGTCTGTGGGGACGTCTCAGAGACTATGTCTAATAACTAAACCAGCAGAGGAAAGTTTGAAAGTTTGCATGAATTTCTCTTTTCCGTCTTTTTCTTTCTGACTGAAGTAAATTGTGATAAAAACTAAATATTAATGTGCAGACGACTCTGATGAGTCCTGAGTGTCACCGCAGAACCAATGTAGGAAGGAAAAAGTCATTAGTTTGCCTCTCGTCAATGAAGTCGGTACTCCCAGTTAATTAAACCAAGCAGTTCATTACACACTGTGTGTGTGTGTGTGTGTGTGTGTGTGTGTGTGTGTGTGTGTGTGTGTGTGTGTGTGTGTGTGTGTGTGTGTGTGTGTGTCCTACAGGTCAGTATCTCAGCTCACAGATAGAGAAATGAGACGAGGATGGAGGAAAGAAAGGAGGAAATATTTCTCCCTCACTGTGAAAATGAAGCTCTCCAACTGTAAAATTAAATCTTCAAAGTTTGTAAAAGCTAACAAACAAAAACAAATGAGACTGTTTGAGATTCATTAGGAACCATCCGAGTGTGCGAGAGCCACAAAGTCATTAAAGTTCCTCAGAGACTCCAGCTGCCATTTCAGGACAGTGAAGAGACAGACGGGACGGTCAGACGGTCGAAGCTCGAGTCTGAACAAGTCTAAATCCTCGGACCTGCTCCTGAACACACCACAACACAAGAGTGATTGATGGGTACTGAATCCCACCGAAGGAGACGGAGCTACACGAACAAACAGGAGCAGGTTCGACCCAAATTCATTAAAAATAGATGCAGCTGTCAGAAGACAAATGTTCAGAGTGTGGTCAGAGAGAGCTTCAACACAGGAAGATGTTTGGACTGTTTGACACTGAAGCAACGCTGTGCAACACAAACTGACGTCTGTTACATCATGTTCGTGTTTGTGTGTGTGGACCACCAGAGAGAAGAAGGAGAGGTTTACAGGCTTGTGTTAAATGTGAAGAGGAGGCTCTGAGGAAGGTCGTGATGTTTCTCTGAATCAGGTCACAAAGTTTGTCTGAACTTTAACAGGTTTCGACCTGCTTTTGTTCGCTCAGAGCTTCCAGGTGACTCATCCCGGCTAATAACCGCCGCACACAGTAACTCTGACAGCACACATTTGTTATTGATACCGAGAAGATCTTTTCTCAGAGAGACCGCCGACTCCTCTGTGTGTGTGTTTGTGTATTTTCCCAGCATTTAATCCTGATCCCAGTAAGCACTGCGGGTTTAAAACAGGCTTAACAACTCCGGCCTTAAGTACATTTTCAAACAGCAAGGATCTGATGTAACCACCTCTTATTGAGCCGTAATCCAGGGTGATGAGCCAAACAAGACGGAGGCCTTGAAGATGCTTCTCTTTTTTCATGAAGGGCTTCTTGGCTGCTGTTTTATTGGATAAGTATTTGCAGTGATTTGCGAGGGGATTGGTCAGGCGGAGGACCGGCTCTGTGGTTGGACGATCAGAAACCGTGAGGCTTTAACTGGGATGAAGATGATCAGGGGTGATTTCTGCAGCCGAGACCTCGAGAGGTTGAACAGAAACATCGAGAGGACGAAATAAGTCAGAAATAGAAAGCAGCAGAGAGACAGTAGAGGTGAAAAACAACACGGAGGACGGCTGGAAAGATTAATTCCATAAAGATGACGTTAAGATTCAAGACAATCAGACCTCAACGTTGCAGCCAGTGGAGCTGCTCTCTGCTGGACTGGGAGATTGCAGCTTTAAGAGACAAGCCTCACTAAATGTTTTTATATGTAACATGGGAGGATACGTTTCCTCAGTGAGCCGTGCAGCTTCACAACCACGTCACAGTCGGTGTTTCACTGATGGAGGAACCTTTGTATTATATGTAAAACAACATGGAGGAAGATTCAGTCTATAAACTTCGGACATCTCATGATTAATTCAAATTCACGGGGAAACGGGGAAATTAGCTACAGAGACCAAAACTGTTTTTTGTACCAGGCTGTAAACATGTTTATTTCTGCTGTCTAACATGGGGACTTATGGAGACTGACTCACTTCTGCAGCCAGCCTCAGGTGGACGTTAGAGGAACTGCAGTCTGTGTACTCCTTTTGTTGATTTCACAGACACAGAGGTGCCACTTGGTAAAGTCCATAGTAGGATGGGCATGAGTACTCGAGTACTAGTGTGGTAACTGTATCGATTCATGAGATTAGCAGAACATTCAGCAGTAGGATGAATGTAGCTGTTGAGGATTGTTGGATCTCTGTCATCACGTTGATGTTAGCTTCAGGTACACAGAACTGTTGCATCACATCAACATGTTTCAGACGTGTGAATGGGAAAAACATCCCGACATGCAGGAAGCGCTCGGCATTCAAAGCAGCCACGTATGTCGACTCTGGAAGACCTGCTGCGGTTCAGATGGTCACAGGTTTACAGTTCATCCCTCCTACTGAAAGATCGATGTTGTCTCAGTGTGGGCTGACTGAGGTTCAGACTAATTCAACTCTTTTGGGTCAAAAATCCACCATAAGTTTCACGAAATGTTCTTGTACATAACGTGTTTGAGGATACGTTTCCTCAGCGAGCGCTGCTGCTTCAAACCATGACGCGGTCTGTTTCCCTGATGGAGGAAGCATTATATTCTGTGTTCTATACGGGAGTCCCTGAAAGCTGCAGGAACATCAGCACCAGCACAAAGTGGAGCTGTGACTGCGGCTCTAAAGCAGAGAGCTAATAGACGGTCTGCGGTACAGGAGGCGTGTTTGAGGTGTGAAGCCACCGTCCTGATGCTCCCTTATTGAGCGCTGACAAGCCGAGACAGGAGAAGGTTCCCACTGATTGCTTTGTCTGCCGTGGATGTTAGAGGACGCCTGAAGCCAGCGGGGAGGAAATGAGTCCACACTTTGGGAGAGTTCCCAACATGTTAAAAAGCACAGAGCGAGCGACTGTTGAAGTTTGTCAAAGACTTTCAAAGCGACTCTTTGTATCGGAGAGGAGCGAGGCAGAGACAGGCAGACAGTGAACAGAACAATGAGCAAATGATTGTACAGAACAGATTCATGAAGACGCTCTGCAGGAGACTGAGCCGAGCCTCTCATCCCGTTCAGACGGAAACAAAGACTTCGGCCTGAGAAACACAGAAGAGATGTGCACGTGCACGACAACAGTGATAATGTGTCATATTATAGTGAGTCTGCAATGTCTCTGAGACTGAGATCTAAACTCATCAAACAGCTTCTAAATCTGAGTGACTTCTTGTTTGTGTGAAGTCTGTGTTAGCGTCTCGTGTCAGGACGTCTCGCCGTGTGTTGAACTTCAGATCAGTGCGTAAACTGTTGGCAGACATGTTGGACTGATCCTGACTGAAGAGTCTCAGAGACGGCGTTGACTCTTTTTATGGCGTTTCTGACTTTGCTGCAGCTTTATGAGTCTGTTCCCGTCTCCTCGCTCAGGTGTCCTTTATGTCTCTGCATCTACACGGCCGTCAAAATTTATGGCAGACGTCTTGTTTGTCCATGTAGATGTCACAAGTCTGCTGATAAATGTCTGTATGTTTAAGTGTTCCTCCTCTCCTCTCAAAGTTTATGAATATTTATGGAGACGAGGCGGCGACAGATGTGCGCTCACCTCTGTATTGTGCAGTACTTAACATACATTTATCATCTTGTTTATGAGTGACTGGCAGACATTAATCTGTCTGTTACGCCGATAAGAAAGCCGCTGGTGGAAAAACAGAGGATGATATCTGCAGGCGTGAAGGTGAGAAAAACCAAACAGCTTCGACTCAGGATGGTTGTTAAGATTAAAATAACATTTTCTGGTTGTAACAAACCTGCTGAAGCTTTGAGACTCAAATCTGAAAATAAGATGACAGAGATTAAACAACAAACAGCTGACGCTCATCCGTGAGCTCAGAGGAGGCCTGAGCAAGTGACGATATGTCGAAGCTTCGGTGGTTCATTAATTCCTCTGTGATGGAAGTCCTTCATGAAGCCAGCGAGCTGCAGACGTGACGTGGAAAGAAAATGTGGATTTATTTCTTTTTATTCCCCTCAAAGTTTTTTAAAAGATAAAGAGTGGAGGAGTCTCCGTGCAGCGTTTACCCACTGCAGGCGGAGGTCAGTCAGAAACACGTGAAGGCCGAGCTCCTGATTGTCGAGGAGTGAGCGGAGTCACGGCGAGGCTTCGTGTTATTTAAAGACGACCTCGGCAGCTGGAGGAGTCAGACTGAAAGATGAAGTCTTCTTCGGCGTGCCGGAGGTCCGTCTACTCTCAGTGTGACATCATGGTGCTGCTGCGTGTTTGATTCTTTGATTCAGAGCTGAAATTCCCTCGATGCCAATGAAAGCTCTCAGAGTGGACGTTGTCTGTTTCACACTGTAACACTTAATTATCACCAAACATCTGCACGAACATGTTCACACTTTGAACAGGCGACACAAACACTGTAAACTGAATTAACAAGGCGAGCTCTCGCTGCAGCCTCGTCCTGCACCGCCCTGATTACTCCGTCAGCTTTGAATCTTTGCCCTGAATGGAGCCAGCTGTCTGATTAGTCTCACGATAATTAAACTGCAGCGGATCAACAGGTAGAATGAGTTACCGTGGCCGATAATGAGAACCGAGCAGTCGGTCGGCTTCGTCTCTGATTGTGTTTAATAAGTTCTCTGCAGAGTTCTGGCACCGTTTGACACTTTGTGTCCGAGTGAGAGGTCACCGTGTTCGTGAAGAGCATCGATCTATGAAATAAAGTTGGAGGCTCGCGGGACCGTCCAGTCAGAACTAGAACTCCATGAAGACTAGAAGTCCAAACCAGCAGGTTCAGGTTTCAGGGCTCTGGAAACTTTGTGAACATTTCAGTAGTCATGATGGTGGAACATGATGAGTCTGCTTTTCTGGTTTCAGGCTCCTCACTCAGGTTGCAGAGATCAGCAAACTCGCTAGTTTGTGATCAGTAAGTAATGTAATCAGAACAAATACTCGAGTACAGCAGGATTACACTCAAACACTGAACACTGATACTTCACGTGATGAATGATGCCACATAGCAGTGATCACATCGTGTCTAACTGGCTCTGCAGGCCATCACCGCCTGTTCTTCTTCTGTGGTGGCAGACAGCCAGCCTCGCCGTGGAGGTCAAACTTCTCCAAATTGTCTGTTAAAATAGTCAAAGTGTTTTTGGGATTTGGGGAATTGTTGGACGCAGAAATGTTTTTGTCTCTGCAGCAAAAAAAGAGATGCAGGATTACTTCATCAAAAGTTTGACCCTGAACGAAACAAACAGAGTATTCAGACTCCGTGACTAAGGGTCCCTGGAGTGGCCAAATTACCTCTGAACAGCTTGAAGCGCTGCGTTCTGAAATGAGAAACATTCCAGGCCTGTTTCTTCTTCTCCTGGCTCGTTAGACGACACGAGTCGACAGTCGGCTTCATTAGCGCCGCTCTGCCTCAGTCAGTCACTGTTTGAACAGCGGTGACTTTGTGTAACTCCACGTCGCTCCTCTGTGATATTCGTCCCATCGGCGCCGTCGTAAAAAGGCAGACGCTGGAATGTTTTCCCTCCTCTGCGACGTGAACTGCTCTCCAGTGGCCCACTCAGTTTTAACAGTCAGGTGTTTCCACCTCTGTAACGAGCTCAAGACTCAAAGACTGACGAATCATGACGGCCCAGAAACGAGTCAGCACGTTTAGTCTGTTATTGATGAGATTGTAATTACTCGTTACTCGTTAGCATATTCATACACACGAGACATCCATGGTGTTCTAATGTTGTGTAATGCTGATGCTAACAGACCGAACACGACCAAACCAGCAGTGAGCAGCTTTCCTTGTCGGGTTTGGAGGTCAGCAGCACTTCATTCAGCTTCAGCCGCCCCGTCCGGTCGCTCGTACTCCTCCATCAGCTCATGGAGCCTCCACCTCCTTCACAAAGTTTAGCAGTCACAGTTTTTGTCTCCTGCTAACAGCGCTAACGTTAGCTAATAAGGAGTGAAATCTCACATGTCAGTGCTGAACGTTTGTTTCAGTTTGATGCTGTCACATCACTTCTACACTCTGTAGCTCGTTTCATTGAAGTTTGAACTTTCTTTCTTCATCCTGTCACATGAATCTGAAATAACTTTGGAAATGTTCAAACTAAACTTGAACTTGAACCTGTGACCTGATGAAGACCTGCACTGTCAAATATTTCGACACTGTGTGACAAAGCAGCTCAAACACGGAGCAAACATGGCCGCCCTGAAAACGTCCAGCATGTGTGTGACGGATGGACGTCCATCAGAGCAGCTGATTGGACAGACGTTTGTCTTCTGCTGCCAGCTGATCGGATCTGAAGGCTGGACGCTGCTCCCCAAAAACACAACTTCTGGTCCAGAGCTGACACAGCTCACCATGCAGAGAGGAAGCTGGACCAGAGAACCACACACAGCAGGTCCACCAGCTCAGCCAGCTTCAACACAACAGGGGACATTAAACACATCTGGATGTTTGAATTCAAAGACAAAGACAGAACATGGCCGACCACAGCTGGACGCTCAAAGCTTCATTTAAATATCTACAAACGGTTTGTAGAACCGGATCAATCAGAAAACTGTGCAAACTGAACACAGCCTCACTCGCAGCTTTGCTAAGCGCCGTTCTGAAGCTCAGAATCTTTATTTATTTTTCTGATGCAGAACAGTTCAACAGGTTTGAAGGTTATAAAACACGAACACGGTCCATGAATCTTTGTTTTTCTGTCCTCACCTCCTCGAGCAGCAGATGAGAGCAGCGAGTCCTCCACGGCGTCCCTGGTCGAATCATTTGGTGCCTTTTTAAAGCCAATCATGGTCATCAAAGACGTCATCTGTCTCCACTGCCAGGAAGCACAGGTGGTGAAGAGACCTGGAAAATAAACAAGCAGAACATAAAAGATCAAATATTCATATTATCTGTGTGTGAGCCAAGACCCAGCGGGACAGAACCGGACCCAGAACGACCATAAAGCTTTGGTCAGTTTCAGTTTGTGATTATGAGTCTTCACAGTTCGACTGTTGAATGATTTCAATCACAGATGGTGGAAAAAGTTCAAATCTTCAGCTTCAGAAGCTTCGTGGTGACCAAATTCAGATTTACAACCCGACTCCTTCAGCTTCTTTCAGCAGGAAGATTTTTAAGAACTGACACATCACGAGTCAGAAATCGACTCTGTGGGTCGTGCAAACAACAAAATGGGAGATGACCTGGAAATACAGTGACATAGAATCACAGGACAGCTGAAGCTCAGTGAATCTGGAAACGTTTCATCAGCTTTATTTTCACTGACTCATTAATACGCCCGGTCGTTAACATTACAGATTTTCATTGACTGAATGTTTGTAACAGAGAAGTTCATCTGTACACACGAAGATTCTTCCTGCAAACTTTGTTTCATTTCAGATGCAGAGCGATAACGAGAGGCCAGTCGGACAGGTGGAGCAGGAAGTGGGCGTAACACCTGACCTGCTGCTGGACCGACTGTCTGTCTGACACCGCCCACCATGATGATGCTGGACCAAGACTAAATGTATGAGCTAAGTAAGTGACTAACTAAATCCATATTAACGTCTGTGCTGTTCATGGTCACCATGCAGAGCGTTGTGTAGATTCACACGATGATCTAAGCCGGCGTTCTGCAGGCGTGTTCGATATATCGCATCATGATGTATTTCCTGCTCATCGTGTTACCTTCAGCTTCACTAAATAATTTCAGTAACAAAAATTCAAACAAACGTCTCCTCCTCGTCTCTCCATCCCGTGCTCTCATTTCTCAGCTGCTCAACTCGTGTTGAATACAGACGGGCGCTCAGTGAGAGGAAATCTTCTCCCGCCTTCCTCTCCTTCTCGCATCCATCTGTCTGTCTCGCCCTCGGTGTTTTCTTCATCCTGTGCTGCAGCCTCGCAGCCTGCGGCGGGTTTACATCAGGTGAGATCGATACCTGCTCCGAGAACTGAGACCTCAAATCAGCGAAACTCAGGCAGCGTGTGTTTGTTCAGGGTTTGGAGTGAAACAATAAGACTCGTCTCTGAGAGTCGATGAATGAAAATGAACTGGTGCTTTTATAAACATCACGTCTGCTTCATGTTCGAGCTCATTGAAGATGCACCGATTGTTCAGCAGCTCATAAACCATGAAAAGTTGTTGATGATGTCATCCTGCACATCCTGCTGCTTCCTGTTTGATCCGGTCCGTGAGTGATTGTGAGGGCTGCCGGGCAGACAAACCCGCGGTACGCTGCTGTGCTCACTGTTAGACTGCTGACTGCTGGACTGGAGCTCGTGTAACAAACTGAGCTAACAGCAGCTACAGTTGGCAGCAGTTTACTTCACTGTCCACCAGGAAACTCTGTAAATCACAGAGAGATAAACACACCGTCACATGTCTGCTTTCACAGCGTGTTTCCGGGGAGGAAGATGCTGTACGTCGTTTCATGGTAGAGGTTCTCTCCTCGGAGTGTTCGCCTCTCTGATGAACAATCTCCTCTCATCTGTCTTTCACTGGGCTAATTAACTCAATCATTAGCAGGACAGATATATGGGCGATGTAAAAGCATCCCTCGAACGCGTCGTGACTCTTCACGAGCTGTGATTTCTGATTCATGTACGACTCCTCGGAGATGTAAACTCTGTGTGACGAGGTCTGACCAAAAACACTGCAGTCACACAAACAATGCAACATTAGCATAATGCCGTCTTAAACACAGAGAGATGAATTTAAATGAGCGCAGCATTAAAGATGCACGAAGCACAGAGCGAGCAGCAAGTTTCACATCATTTAAACGTCCTCTGATCTTCATTTACTGCAGGATGTGATGACATTTACTCACAAACCTCTTCACATAACGTTAGAACATGAAGAGTCATACAACTAAACACACTGGAGCTGGCTACAGATGGCTGGTTTGAGGACGCAGGCGTCATTCGGCCCGCCTCAGGTCCGCAGATGATCCGATGTCTTTGCCGATGTCCCGACAGGGAGGACTGGCATCAAACTTTAAAACCTGCATGAGAGACTGGGCTGGGTCGGTTTCTGTTTCTCCCGGTCCAGACTCACAGCGGTTTGGTTCTGTTCCATTATGAGCGGACTGGTTAATTAAAAATAGACAAGAAGCAGCTCACAGTTTTGGTGCAGAAAGCTGTCAATCCTAACAAGACTTTTATTGTGAAATGCTCACAGGAACAGGTTGTGTGACACCTGCAGGCCGGTCTGCGGTCTCCGTTAGCAAACGCTGCACAGCCTGACGAGTTCACAGGTTCTTTGTTGGTGTTTGAGTTGATGGATGGAGTCAGACGAGAAGATCCTCAATTTATTTTCATATTTTATCCATTATTTCAACATTTCTGACTGTCAGCGCCCTCTCACATTAGTCTTGGTTATCGCGTCTCTCCAGGTTACAGCAGCGTTTTATTCAGCAGCCATGAAAACATTTTCACAACAACAGTGAGCTCTCTGACCACATTATCTCTTGACTCCAGCTGATGATTACCTTTCTCTCTGATCTGTACTTTGATGGTAATCACCACGTTCTGTGTCATACTGAAATGGATTCAGAGGCACCAGTTCTGCTCATTTCTACCTCTGAGTGTCGAGTCATTTATTCCATTTTAAGTGTCTGTCCAACTCCGTCATCTCACCTGCTTCCCACTTCTTCCATTTCCTGTGAAATTGCCCCCGTGCTCGGTGGGATAAAGCTCATAACAGCCTCCAGACATTTTATCACATTTTCTTCACTTTCTGTGGTTCCATCAGTGCCGTCCTCCGTCATCTGTCTCTGTCTTTATTACTCCCTCTCTGCTCAGCGCTCAGTCTGACCCGACATGCCAGCTCCAACAGCTTTCATTAAGTACTTTTATCAGAAAGAACAAATGACGTAAAAATGCTGCGAGGGGATAAAAACACATCGAGGAGGAGGAGGGAGGTCAAGCACGGCGACAAATTGGGACAGATTGTGTTTGTGCACGTTCAGTTTGTGACAGCAGGGTTGAAGTTACTCAAACTAATCAAATAACAGACTGCGGAGAGGCGGAGAAGGGCGGAGGCAAAGCTGGTCAAAGTGGGAGGTCGTGTCAGCTAACTGCATTTTAATTAGCATCATAAAACTGAAGCTAATTACAGCTCACGTCTCTGATTATTGTGTTCATGGACCGAAGGGCATCGACGCGATTACACTGACTGAGTGTTTACATTCATTCAGACTGTCTCAGAGACTACGTCCAGGTTTTAGACAGTCTGCGAGGACGTCACAGAGACTACGTCCAGGTTTTAGACAGTCTGCAAGGACGTCTCAGAGACTACGTCCAGGTTTTAGACAGTCTGCGGGACGTCACAGAGACTACTCCAGGTTTTAGACAGTCTGCGAGGACGTCACAGAGACTACATCCATTTTAGACAGTCTGCGGGGACGTCACAGAGACTACGTCCAGGTTTTAGACAGTCTGTGAGGACGTCACAGAGACTACGTCCAGGTTTTAGACAGTCTGCGAGGACGTCACAGAGACTACGTCCAGGTTTTAGACAGTCTGCGGGGATGTCACAGAGACTACGTCCAGGTTTTAGACAGTCTGCGGGGTCGTCTCAGAGATAATCATGCTAATTCACTCAGGTTGTGCTTTCCTGTCGTCACTGGCGTGGCCGTGACGTTTACAGACCTCGTCAGTGTCGTTCTGTGTGATATTGCTGAATGAAGTCTCTGATCGACGTCGAGTCATCATCCTGTCAGATTTGAGCAGTTTTTGTTCGCTGGCTCGTCTCTGCCGGTGGTCGTGGACAGCATATGGAGCGTTTAATCATTAAAACAGCGCGCGGGAGTCCACGCCTCGAGCTCTGCTAGTCCCACAGAGAAGAAACTCAGGAGGCCTCGTGGGACGATGGAGCTGCCATCTGGGGGGGTTTGCTTCGTCACATCGTCTCCATCAGTGAACAGAGGGACTTACCCGGCTCTCACTGCCCAGACTGAGGCTGTTTACTGGGGGAGAGTTCACCGAAGGGTCGTGAAACAAACAGTTTGATTTGAGGAAGAGATGACATGAAGAGTCGCTGTGCTGTCGTGATGTTTCACAGCACATGCAGAAATAATCACGCAGATGTTTCATCTCATGTTGTTAGTACGTGTGTGTGTGTTTCCTGTTTGTATGAAGACATCTCAAACATCTGGCTTCCTCCATCTGGAGCGTCACCAAGAAACACATCTTCATCTGAACACACTCAGATTACTGCGTTCACCTGGTGTTGTGATGAAGTATCACATATCTGTCGTGTGTTCCTCAAACTGGACTTCAGACTTCAGAACAAACCTTTATTTCCACACAGAGAGCCGCCTCCAGTCTGAACGACGCCGAGGACGACGAAACACACAAAGAAAACTGAAAGTGAATAAAGTGAGAAGATGAAAAGAATAAAAATTGAAAATGTAAGAAGAGAGGACGAGGAAAAAGGACGTGAAGGAGTCATAACTCGAGGTGTGAACATCACTGTGACATCAAACAGACGCAGCCAAAAGGACATTTCTCAGAGTCACGGCCACCAAATCATCCATTTTACACTGATCCAACCTTTCCTCCGTCTCCACGCAGCACACAATGGTCTGCTCGCCATGAATAGTGCATGACAATGTGTCTGTAACCTTTGAAGAACGCTGCAGAGAATTCAGAGCAGAGAGTCGAGGATGAATGCGAGGACTTTCTCTCCACGCACTCGATGAACGTTCAAGGCGATCATCTGGAGCTGCTGTTCGCTCAGACTCGGCTGAAATGAGTTTTTGTTCCTGTGAAAACTGCTCGAGCTGTCTCAGCCTCGATTTCACACCCAGAGAAGAAAAACAACTAAAATAATGTGGTTTGTGTTTCATCAGTTCTTTTAATTATTGAGTCTTTCACAGGACTGATGGCAAGTTTTGAGTTAAATCACTGAGATGAGATCGACCGTCAAACTGCACATGGAGGTTTTATGTGA
>CM024807.1:0-12500 GCA_014281875.1 Nibea albiflora
TGGACTCATGGAGGAACCTAAATTTAGAAGAAAACCTGAAAAAGAAGAAAAGACTTACTAGAGAACCTAAAGAAAGTGGAAACCTGGAAAAGAAAAAGAAAAGATACTTACCTGAGAGAAAGAGAAAAAGAGAATGAAAGAAAACCTGAAAAAGAAAATAATACTTACCTGAGAGCCTGAAAAAAGAAGAGAGTCAAAGAAAACCTGAAAGAGAAAGGAATACTTACCTGAGAACCTGAAAAAGAGAATAAAAGAAAACCTGAAAAAGAAAAGAATACTTACCGGAGAGCCTGAAAAGAAGAGAAATACGTACCGGAGAGCCTGTAGGGAAAGGAACCCGTAAAAGTAACCTAAAAGAAGAAGAAAGACCAAGACAAAAACAAAACTTAAGGAACATGAAACCTAAGAATAGAAGGAAAGCATATTCGAGACACTCTGACCGAAAGCCTGATGAAGGACACTAATCATTCCGAAACGTTGCAACCGGCAGAGTGAAAAGCGCTAAAGACCCTGAAGTCTAAATTTTTGAACCAACACAAAGGTAATGCACCTTTGTGTTTTTTCTTGTTTGTTTGTTTAATGGGAATGTGGAGTGGGGAGTGATTTTGACTTTAGCCTGGAGGCTTTGGAGGCACAGCACAGACCCAGGGACAGTTTAGAGGCTCAGTTCGAGCTAGAGGGAGTGAGAGGGTGTTGGTCGCCTCGGAGATCCACACCAGGGGCCAGTGCACCAGCTGGCCGGAGCGGTGTGGATGCATTGTAAGTCTCCGGTCAGACTTTTTTCCTTCACCTAACTTAGCTGAGGTGCCCATGGGAGTGGGTCTCTGTGGAGAGCACATTCACGGCGAGGGACACCACGACCCCGCCCCTCTCCCCTAACCTTAACCTTGGTGGCATGGGTGTTTTTCCGGAGAGCTCCAGAGGGGAGACATCATTACCCTAGCCCAAGACCCTAACCCTAACCTGTTCCCCTAACCCCAACCTCTACCCCTAACCCTAATTTGGACCCTCAACCTCAATTGGACTCATGGAGGAAACCTAAATTTAAGAAGAAAACCTGAAAAAGAAGAAAAGACTTACTAGAGAACCTAAGAAAGTGGAAACCTGGAAAAGAAAAGAAAAAGAATACTTACCTGAGAGAAAGAGAAAAAGAGAATGAAAGAAACCTGAAAAAGAAAATAATACTTACCTGAGAGCCTGAAAAAGAAGAGAGTCAAGAAAACCTGAAGAGAAAGGAATACTTACCTGAGAACCTGAAAAAGAAGAGAATAAAGAAAACCTGAAAAAGAAAAGAATACTTACCGGAGAGCCTGAAGAGAAGAGAAAATACGTACCGGAGAGCCTGTAGGGAAAGGAACCCGTAAAAGTAACCTAAAAAGAAGAGAAAGACCAAAGACAAAAACAAAACTTAAGGAACATGAAACCTAAAGATAGAAGGAAAGCATATTCGAGACACTCTGACCGAAAGCCTGATGAAGGAACACTATTCCGAAACGTTGCAACCGGCAGAGTGAAAAGCGCTAAAGACCCATGAAGTCTAATTTTTTGAACCAACACAAAGGTAATGCACCTTTGTGTTTTCTTGTTTGTTTGTTTAATGGGAAATGTGGAGTGGGGGAGTGATTTTGACTTTAGCCTGGAGGCTTGGAGGCACAGCACAGACCCAGAGGGACAGTTTAGAGGCTCAGTTCGAGCTAGAGGGAGTGAGAGGGTGTTGGTCGCCTCGGAGATCCACACCAGGGGGCCAGTGCACCAGCTGGCCGGAGCGGTGTGGATGCATTGTAAGTCTCCGGTCAGACTTTTTTCCTTCACCTAACTCAGCGAGTGCCATGGGAGTGGGTCTCTGTGGAGAGCACATCACGGCGAGGACACCCGAACCCCGCCCCTCTCCCCTAACCTTAACCTTGGTGGCAGTGGTGGTTTTCCGGAGAGCTCCAGAGGAGAGACATCATTACCCTAGCCCAAGACCCTAACCCTAACCTGTTACCCCTAACCCCAACCCTCTACCCCTAACCCTAATTTGGACCCTCAACCTCAATTGGACTCATGGAGGAAACCTAAATTTAAGAAGAAAACCTGAAAAAGAAGAAAAGACTTACTAGAGAACTAAAGAAAGTGGAAACCTGGAAAGAAAAAGAAAAGAATACTTACCTGAGAGAAAGAGAAAAAGAGAATGAAAGAAAACCTGAAAAGAAAATAATACTTACCTGAGAGCCTGAAAAAGAAGAGAGTCAAAGAAAACCTGAAAGAGAAAGGAATACTTACCTGAGAACCTGAAAAAGAAGAGAATAAAAGAAAACCTGAAAAAGAAAAGAATACTTACCGGAGAGCCTGAAAGAGAAGAGAAAATACGTACCGGAGAGCCCTGTAGGGAAAGGAACCCGTAAAAGTAACCTAAAAAGAAGAAGAAGACCAAAGACAAAAACAAAACTTAAGGAACATGAAACCTAAAGAATAGAAGGAAAGCATATTCGAGACACTCTGACCGAAAGCCTGATGAAGGAACACTAATCCGAAACGTTGCAACCGGCAGAGTGAAAAGCGCTAAAAGACCCCTGAAGTCTAATTTTTTTGAACCAACACAAAGGTAATGCACCTTGTGTTTTCTTGTTTGTTTTTGTTTAATGGGGAAATGTGGAGTGGGGGAGTGATTTGACTTAGCCTGGAGGCTTGGGAGGCACAGCACAGACCAGAGGACAGTTTAGAGGCTCAGTTCGAGCTAGAGGGAGTGGAGAGGGGTGTTGGTCGCCTCGGAGATCCACACCAGGGGCCAGTGCACCAGCTGGCCGGAGCGTGTGGATGCATTGTAAGTCTCCGTCAGAGACTTTTTCCTTCACCTAACTTAGCGAGTGCCATGGGAGTGTGGTCCTGTGGAGAGCACATTCACGGCGAGGACACCCGACCCCCGCCCCCTCTCCCCTAACCTTAACCTTAGGTGGCCTGGGTGTGTTTTCCGGAGAGCTCCAGAGGGAGACATCATTACCCTAGCCCAAGACCCTAACCCTAACCTGTTCCCCTAACCCCAACCTCTACCCCTAACCCTAATTTGGACCCTCAACCTCAATTGGACTCATGGAGGAAACCTAAATTTAAGAAGAAAACCTGAAAAAGAAGAAAAGACTTACTAGAGAACCTAAAGAAAGTGGAAACCTGGAAAAGAAAAGAAAAAGAATACTTACCTGAGAGAAAGAGAAAAAGAGAATGAAAGAAAACCTGAAAAAGAAAATAATACTTACCTGAGAGCCTGAAAAAGAAGAGAGTCAAAGAAAACCTGAAAGAGAAAGGAATACTTACCCTGAGAACCTGAAAAAGAAGAGAATAAAAGAAAACCTGAAAAAGAAAAGAATACTTACCGGAGAGCCTGAAAGAGAAGAGAAAATACGTACCGGAGAGCCTGTAGGGAAAGGAACCCGTAAAAGTAACCTAAAAAGAAGAAGAAAGACCAAAGACAAAAACAAAACTTAAGGAACATGAAACCTAAAGAATAGAAGGAAAGCATATTCGAGACACTCTGACCGAAAGCCTGATGAAGGAACACTAATTCCGAAACGTTGCAACCGGCAGAGTGAAAAAGCGCTAAAGACCCATGAAGTCTAATTTTTTGAACCAACACCAAAGGTAATTGCACCTTTGTGTTTTCTTGTTTGTTGTTTAATGGGAAATGTGGAGTGGGGAGTGATTTTGACTTTAGAGCCTGGAGGCTTTGGAGGCACAGCACAGACCCAGAGGGACAGTTTAGAGGCTCAGTTCGAGCTAGAGGGAGTGAGAGGGTGTTGGTCGCCTCGGAGATCCACACCAGGGGCCAGTGCACCAGCTGGCCGGAGCGGTGTGGATGCATTGTAAGTCTCCGGTCAGACTTTTTTCCTTCACCTAACTTAGCGGAGTGCCATGGGAGTGGGTCTCTGTGAGTAGCACATTCACGGCGAGGACACCCGACCCCGCCCCTCTCCCCTAACCTTAACCTTGGTGGCAATGGGTGTTTTTTCCGGAGAGCTCCAGAGGGGAGACAATCATTACCCTAGCCCAAGACCCCTAACCCTAACCTGTTCCCCTAACCCCAACCTCTACCCCTAACCCTAATTTGGACCCTCAACCTCAATTGGACTCATGGAGGAAACCTAAATTTAAGAAGAAAACCTGAAAAAGAAGAAAAGACTTACTAGAGAACCTAAAGAAAGTGGAAACCTGGAAAAGAAAAGAAAAGAATACTTACCTGAGAGAAAGAGAAAAAGAGAATGAAAGAAAACCTGAAAAAGAAAATAATACTTACCTGAGAGCCTGAAAAAGAAGAGAGTCAAAGAAAACCTGAAAGAGAAAGGAATACTTACCTGAGAACCTGAAAAAGAAGAGAATAAAAGAAAACCTGAAAAAGAAAAGAATACTTACCGGAGAGCCTGAAAGAGAAGAGAAAATACGTACCGGAGAGCCTGTAGGGAAAGGAACCCGTAAAAGTAACCTAAAAAGAAGAAGAAAGACCAAAGACAAAAACAAAACTTAAGGAACATGAAACCTAAAGAATAGAAGGAAAGCATATTCGAGACACTCTGACCGAAAGCCTGATGAAGGAACACTAATTCCGAAACGTTGCAACCGGCAGAGTGAAAAGCGCTAAAGACCCATGAAGTCTAATTTTTTGAAACCAACACAAAGGTAATGCACCTTGTGTTTTCTTGTTTTGTTTTGTTAATGGGAAATGTGGAGTGGGGAGTGATTTTGACTTTAGCCTGGAGGCTTTGGAGGCACAGCACAGACCCAGAGGGACAGTTTTAGAGGCTCAGTTTCGAGCTAGAGGGAGTGAGAGGGTGTTGGTCGCCTCGGAGATCCACACCAGGGGCCAGTGCACCAGCTGGCCGGAGCGGTGTGGAATGCATTGTAAGTCTCCGGTCAGACTTTTTTCCTTCACCTAACTAGCGAGTGCCATGGGAGTGGGTCTCTGTGGAGAGCACATTCACGGCGAGGACACCCGACCCCGCCCCTCTCCCCTAACCTTAACCTTGGTGGCATGGGTGTTTTCCGGAGAGCTCCAGAGGGGAGACATCATTACCCTAGCCCAAGACCCTAACCCTAACCTGTTCCCCTAACCCCAACCTCTACCCCTAACCCTAATTTGGACCCTCAACCTCAATTGGACTCATGGAGGAAACCTAAATTTAAGAAGAAAACCTGAAAAAGAAGAAAAGACTTACTAGAGAACCTAAAGAAAGTGGAAACCTGGAAAAGAAAAAGAAAAAGAATACTTACCTGAGAGAAAGAGAAAAAGAGAATGAAAGAAAACCTGAAAAAGAAAATAATACTTACCTGAGAGCCTGAAAAAGAAGAGAGTCAAAGAAAACCTGAAAGAGAAAGGAATACTTACCTGAGAACCTGAAAAAGAAGAGAATAAAAGAAACCTGAAAAAGAAAAGAATACTTACCGGAGAGCCTGAAAGAGAAGAGAAAATACGTACCGGAGAGCCTGTAGGGAAAGGAACCCGTAAAAGTAACCTAAAAAGAAGAAGAAAGACCAAAGACAAAAAACAAACTTAAGGAACATGAAACCTAAAGAATAGAAGGAAAGCATATTCGAGACACTCTGACCGAAAGCCTGATGAAGGAACACTAATTCCGAAACGTTGCAACCCGGCAGAGTGAAAAAGCGCTAAAGACCCATGAAGTCTAATTTTTGAACCAACACAAAGGTAATGCACCTTTGTGTTTTCTTGGTTGTTTGTTTAATGGGAAATGTGGAGTGGGGAGTGATTTTGACTTTAGCCTGGAGGCTTTGGAGGCACAGCACAGACCCAGAGGGACAGTTTAGAGGCTCAGTTCGAGCTAGAGGGAGTGAGAGGGTGTTGGTCGCCTCGGAGATCCACACCAGGGGCCAGTGCACCAGCTGGCCGGAGCGGTGTGGATGCATTGTAAGTCTCCGGTCAGACTTTTTTCCTTCACCTAACTTAGCGAGTGCCATGGGAGTGGGTCTCTGTGGAGAGCACATTCACGGCGAGGACACCCGACCCCGCCCCTCTCCCCTAACCTTAACCTTGGTGGCATGGGTGTTTTTCCGGAGAGCTCCAGAGGGGAGACATCATTACCCTAGCCCAAGACCCTAACCCTAACCTGTTCCCCTAACCCCAACCTCTACCCCTAACCCTAATTTGGACCCTCAACCTCAATTGGACTCATGGAGGAAACCTAAATTTAAGAAGAAAACCTGAAAAAGAAGAAAAGACTTACTAGAGAACCTAAAGAAAGTGGAAACCTGGAAAAGAAAAAGAAAAAGAATACTTACCTGAGAGAAAGAGAAAAAGAGAATGAAAGAAAACCTGAAAAAGAAAATAATACTTACCTGAGAGCCTGAAAAAGAAGAGAGTCAAAGAAAACCTGAAAGAGAAAGGAATACTTACCTGAGAACCTGAAAAAGAAGAGAATAAAAGAAAACCTGAAAAAGAAAAGAATACTTACCGGAGAGCCTGAAAGAGAAGAGAAAATACGTACCGGAGAGCCTGTAGGGAAAGGAACCCGTAAAAGTAACCTAAAAAGAAGAAGAAAGACCAAAGACAAAAACAAACTTAAGGAACATGAAACCTAAAGAATAGAAGGAAAGCATATTCGAGACACTCTGACCGAAAGCCTGATGAAGGAACACTAATTCCGAAACGTTGCAACCGGCAGAGTGAAAAAAGCGCTAAAGACCCATGAAGTCTAATTTTTTGAACCAACACAAAGGTAATGCACCTTTGTGTTTTCTTGTTTGTTTGTTTAATGGGAAATGTGGAGTGGGGAGTGATTTTGACTTTAGCCTGGAGGCTTTGGAGGCACAGCACAGACCCAGAGGGACAGTTAGAGGCTCAGTTCGAGCTAGAGGGAGTGAGAGGGTGTTGGTCGCCTCGGAGATCCACACCAGGGGCCAGTGCACCAGCTGGCCGGAGCGGTGTGGATGCATTGTAAGTCTCCGGTCAGACTTTTTTCCTTCACCTAACTTAGCGAGTGCCATGGGAGTGGGTCTCTGTGGAGAGCACATTCACGGCGAGGACACCCGACCCCGCCCCTCTCCCCTAACCTTAACCTTGGTGGCATGGGTGTTTTTCCGGAGAGCTCCAGAGGGAGACATCATTACCCTAGCCCAAGACCCTAACCCTAACCTGTTCCCCTAACCCCAACCTCTACCCCCTAACCCTAATTTGGACCCTCAACCTCAATTGGACTCATGGAGGAAACCTAAATTTAAGAAGAAAACCTGAAAAAGAAGAAAAGACTTACTAGAGAACCTAAAGAAAGTGGAAACCTGGAAAAGAAAAAGAAAAAGAATACTTACCTGAGAGAAAGAGAAAAAGAGAATGAAAGAAAACCTGAAAAAGAAAATAATACTTACCTGAGAGCCTGAAAAAGAAGAGAGTCAAAGAAAACCTGAAAGAGAAAGGAATACTTACCTGAGAACCTGAAAAGAAGAGAATAAAAGAAAACCTGAAAAAGAAAAGAATACTTACCGGAGAGCCTGAAAGAGAAGAGAAAATACGTACCGGAGAGCCTGTAGGGAAAGGAACCCGTAAAAGTAACCTAAAAAGAAGAAGAAAGACCAAAGACAAAAACAAAACTTAAGGAACATGAAACCTAAAGAATAGAAGGAAAGCATATTCGAGACACTCTGACCGAAAGCCTGATGAAGGAACACTAATTCCGAAACGTTGCAACCGGCAGAGTGAAAAAGCGCTAAAGACCCATGAAGTCTAATTTTTTGAACCAACACAAAGGTAATGCACCTTTGTGTTTTCTCTGTTTGTTTGTTTAATGGGAAATGTGGAGTGGGGAGTGATTTTGACTTTAGCCTGGAGGCTTTGGAGGCACAGCACAGACCCAGAGGGACAGTTTAGAGGCTCAGTTCGAGCTAGAGGGAGTGAGAGGGTGTTGGTCGCCTCGGAGATCCACACCAGGGGCCAGTGCACCAGCTGGCCGGAGCGGTGTGGATGCATTGTAAGTCTCCGGTCAGACTTTTTCCTTCACCTAACTTAGCGAGTGCCATGGGAGTGGGTCTCTGTGGAGAGCACATTCACGGCGAGGACACCCGACCCCGCCCCTCTCCCCTAACCTTAACCTTGGTGGCATGGGTGTTTTTCCGGAGAGCTCCAGAGGGGAGACATCATTACCCTAGCCCAAGACCCTAACCCTAACCTGTTCCCCTAACCCCAACCTCTACCCCTAACCCTAATTTGGACCCTCAACCTCAATTGGACTCATGGAGGAAACCTAAATTTAAGAAGAAAACCTGAAAAAGAAGAAAAGACTTACTAGAGAACCTAAAGAAAGTGGAAACCTGGAAAAGAAAAAGAAAAAGAATACTTACCTGAGAGAAAGAGAAAAAGAGAATGAAAGAAAACCTGAAAAGAAATAATACTTACCTGAGAGCCTGAAAAAGAAGAGAGTCAAAGAAAACCTGAAAGAGAAAGGAATACTTACCTGAGAACCTGAAAAAGAAGAGAATAAAAGAAAACCTGAAAAAGAAAAGAATACTTACCGGAGAGCCTGAAAGAGAAGAGAAAATACGTACCGGAGAGCCTGTAGGGAAAGGAACCCGTAAAAGTAACCTAAAAAGAAGAAGAAAGACCAAAGACAAAAACAAAACTTAAGGAACATGAAACCTAAAGAATAGAAGGAAAGCATATTCGAGACACTCTGACCGAAAGCCTGATGAAGGAACACTAATTCCGAAACGTTGCAACCGGCAGAGTGAAAAAGCGCTAAAGACCCATGAAGTCTAATTTTTTGAACCAACACAAAGGTAATGCACCTTTGTGTTTTCTTGTTTGTTTGTTTAATGGGAAATGTGGAGTGGGGAGTGATTTTGACTTTAGCCTGGAGGCTTTGGAGGCACAGCACAGACCCAGAGGGACAGTTTAGAGGCTCAGTTCGAGCTAGAGGGAGTGAGAGGGTGTTGGTCGCCTCGGAGATCCACACCAGGGGCCAGTGCACCAGCTGGCCGGAGCGGTGTGGATGCATTGTAAGTCTCCGGTCAGACTTTTTTCCTTCACCTAACTTAGCGAGTGCCATGGGAGTGGGTCTCTGTGGAGAGCACATTCACGGCGAGGACACCCGACCCCGCCCTCTCCCCTAACCTTAACCTTGGTGGCATGGGGTTTTTTCCGGAGAGCTCCAGAGGGAGACATCATTACCCTAGCCCAAGACCCTAACCCTAACCTGTTCCCCATAACCCCAACCTCTACCCCTAACCCTAATTTGGACCCTCAACCTCAATTGGACTCATGGAGGAAACCTAAATTTAAGAAGAAAACCTGAAAAAGAAGAAAAGACTTACTAGAGAACCTAAGAAAGTGGAAACCTGAAAAGAAAAAGAAAAAGAATACTTACCTGAGAGAAGAGAAAAAGAGAATGAAAGAAAACCTGAAAAAGAAAATAATACTTACCTGAGAGCCTGAAAAAGAAGAGAGTCAAAGAAAACCTGAAAGAGAAAGGAATACTTACCTGAGAACCTGAAAAGAAGAGAATAAAGAAAACCTGAAAAAGAAAGAATACTTACCGGAGAGCCTGAAGAGAAGAGAAAATACGTACCGGAGAGCCTGTAGGGAAAGGAACCCGTAAAAGTAACCTAAAAAGAAGAAGAAAGACCAAAGACAAAAACAAAACTTAAGGAACATGAAACCTAAAGAATAGAAGGAAAGCATATTCGAGACACTCTGACCGAAAGCCTGATGAAGGAACACTAATTCCGAAACGTTGCAACCGGCAGAGTGAAAAAGCGCTAAAGACCCATGAAGTCTAATTTTTTGAACCAACACAAAGGTAATGCACCTTTGTGTTTTCTTGTTTGTTTGTTTAATGGGAATGTGGAGTGGGGAGTGATTTTGACTTTAGCCTGGAGGCTTTGGAGGCACAGCACAGACCCAGAGGGACAGTTTAGAGGCTCAGTTCGAGCTAGAGGGAGTGAGAGGGTGTTGGTCGCCTCGGAGATCCACACCAGGGGCCAGTGCACCAGCTGGCCGGAGCGGTGTGGATGCATTGTAAGTCTCCGGTCAGACTTTTTTCCTTCACCTAACTTAGCGAGTGCCATGGGAGTGGGTCTCTGTGGAGAGCACATTCACGGCGAGGACACCCGACCCCGCCCCTCTCCCCTAACCTTAACCTTGGTGGCATGGGTGTTTTTCCGGAGAGCTCCAGAGGGGAGACATCATTACCCTAGCCCAAGACCCTAACCCTAACCTGTTCCCCTAACCCCAACCTCTACCCCTAACCCTAATTTGGACCCTCAACCTCAATTGGACTCATGGAGGAAACCTAAATTTAAGAAGAAAACCTGAAAAAGAAGAAAAGACTTACTAGAGAACCTAAAGAAAGTGGAAACCTGGAAAAGAAAAGAAAAAGAATACTTACCTGAGAGAAAGAGAAAAAGAGAATGAAAGAAAACCTGAAAAAGAAAATAATACTTACCTGAGAGCCTGAAAAAGAAGAGAGTCAAAGAAAACCTGAAAGAGAAAGGAATACTTACCTGAGAACCTGAAAAGAAGAGAATAAAAGAAAACCTGAAAAAGAAAAGAATACTTACCGGAGAGCCTGAAAGAGAAGAGAAAATACGTACCGGAGAGCCTGTAGGGAAAGGAACCCGTAAAAGTAACCTAAAAAGAAGAAGAAAGACCAAAGACAAAAACAAAACTTAAGGAACATGAAACCTAAAGAATAGAAGGAAAGCATATTCGAGACACTCTGACCGAAAGCCTGATGAAGGAACACTAATTCCGAAACGTTGCAACCGGCAGAGTGAAAAGCGCTAAAGACCCATGAAGTCTAATTTTTTGAACCAACACAAAGGTAATGCACCTTTGTGTTTTCTTGTTTGTTTGTTTAATGGGAAATGTGGAGTGGGGAGTGATTTTGACTTTAGCCTGGAGGCTTTGGAGGCACAGCACAGACCCAGAGGGACAGTTTAGAGGCTCAGTTCGAGCTAGAGGGAGTGAGAGGGTGTTGGTCGCCTCGGAGATCCACACCAGGGGCCAGTGCACCAGCTGGCCGGAGCGGTGTGGATGCATTGTAAGTCTCCGGTCAGACTTTTTTCCTTCACCTAACTTAGCGAGTGCCATGGGAGTGGGTCTCTGTGGAGAGCACATTCACGGCGAGGACACCCGACCCCGCCCCTCTCCCCTAACCTTAACCTTGGTGGCATGGGTGTTTTTCCGGAGAGCTCCAGAGGGGAGACATCATTACCCTAGCCCAAGACCCTAACCCTAACCTGTTCCCCTAACCCCAACCTCTACCCCTAACCCTAATTTGGACCCTCAACCTCAATTGGACTCATGGAGGAAACCTAAATTTAAGAAGAAAACCTGAAAAAGAAGAAAAGACTTACTAGAGAACCTAAAGAAAGTGGAAACCTGGAAAAGAAAAAGAAAAAGAATACTTACCTGAGAGAAGAGAAAAAGAGAATGAAAGAAAACCTGAAAAAGAAAATAATACTTACCTGAGAGCCTGAAAAGAAGAGAGTCAAAGAAAACCTGAAAGAGAAAGATACTTACCTGAGAACCTGAAAAGAAGAGAATAAAAGAAAACCTGAAAAAGAAAGAATACTTACCAGAGAGCCTGAAAGAGAAGAGAAAATACGTACCGGAGAGCCTGTAGGGAAAGGAACCCGTAAAAGTAACCTAAAAAGAAGAAGAAAGACCAAAGACAAAAACAAAACTTAAGGAACATGAAACCTAAAGAATAGAAGGAAAGCATATTCGAGACACTCTGACCGAAAGCCTGATGAAGGAACACTAATTCCGAAACGTTGCAACCGGCAGAGTGAAAAAGCGCTAAAGACCCATGAAGTCTAATTTTTTGAACCAACACAAAGGTAATGCACCTTTGTGTTTTTTGTTTGTTTGTTTAATGGGAAATGTGGAGTGGGGAGTGATTTTGACTTTAGCCTGGAGGCTTTGGAGGCACAGCACAGACCCAGAGGGACAGTTTAGAGGCTCAGTTCGAGCTAGAGGGAGTGAGAGGGTGTTGGTCGCCTCGGAGATCCACACCAGGGGCCAGTGCACCAGCTGGCCGGAGCGGTGTGGACTGCATTGTAAGTCTCCGGTCAGACTTTTTTCCTTCACCTAACTCAGCGAGTGCCATGGGAGTGGGTCTCTGTGGAGAGCACATTCACGGCGAGGACACCCGACCCCGCCCCTCTCCCCTAACCTTAACCTTGGTGGCATGGGTGTTTTTCCGGAGAGCTCCAGAGGAGAGACATCATTACCCTAGCCCAAGACCCTAACCCTAACTTTTACCCCTAACCCCAACCCTTATCCCCAACCCTAATGTGGACCTTTAACCCCAATTTGACTCATGGATGAAACCTAAATTAAGAAGAAAACCTGAAAAAGAAGAAAATACTTACCTGAGAACCTAAACAAAGTGGAAACCTTAAAAAGAAGAGAATACTTACCTGAGAGCCTGAAAAAGAAGAGAACAAAAGAAAACCTGAAAAAGAAGAAAATACTTACCTGAGAAGCTGTAAATAATACTTACCTGATAGCCTGAAAAAGA
>CM024807.1:15000-155000 GCA_014281875.1 Nibea albiflora
TTTCCGGAGAGCTCCAGAGGAGAGACATCATTACCCTAGCCCAAGACCCTAACCCTAACTTTTACCCCTAACCCCAACCCTTATCCCCAACCCTAATGTGGACCTTTAACCCCAATTTGACTCATGGATGAAACCTAAATTAAGAAGAAAACCTGAAAAAGAAGAAAATACTTACCTGAGAACCTAAACAAAGTGGAAACCTTAAAAAGAAGAGAATACTTACCTGAGAGCCTGAAAAAGAAGAGAACAAAAGAAAACCTGAAAAAGAAGAAAATACTTACCTGAGAAGCTGTAAATAATACTTACCTGATAGCCTGAAAAAGAAGAGAACAAAATACTTACCTGAGAACCTGTGGGGAAAGAAATCTAAATAAGTGACCTAAAAGGAAGAAGAAAAGCCTAAGACAAAAACGAAACTTAACAGAAGCGAAACTTAAGAGATACGGAGAAAGCATATTTGAAACACTCTGACCGAGCCTGATGAAGGAAAACACATTCCGAAACGTTGCAACCGGCAGAGTGAAAAGCGCTAAAGACCCATGAAGTCTTAATTTTTTGAAACAACACAAAGGTAATGCACCTTGTGTTTTCTTTCTTTGTTTGTTTGTTTGTTTGGGTATGGGGAATGTGGAGTGGGGAGTGATTGTGACTTTAGCCTGGAGGCTTTGGAGGCACAGCACAGGCCCAGAGGGACAGTTTAGAGGCTCAGTTTGAGCTAGAGGGAGTGAGAGGGTGTTGGTCGCCTCGGAGATCCACACCAGGGGCCAGTGCACCAGCTGGCCGGAGCGGTGTGGATGCATTGTAAGTCTCCGGTCAGACTTTTTTCCTTCACCTAACTCAGCGAGTGCCATGGGAGTGGGTCTCTGTGGAGAGCACATTCACGGCGAGGACACCCGACCCCGCCCCTCTCCCCTAACCTTAACCTTGGTGGCATGGGTGTTTTTCCGGAGAGCTCCAGAGGAGAGACATCATTACCCTAGCCCAAGACCCTAACCCTAACTTTTACCCCTAACCCCAACCCTTATCCCCAACCCTAATGTGGACCTTTAACCCCAATTTGACTCATGGATGAAACCTAAATTAAGAAGAAAACCTGAAAAAGAAGAAAATACTTACCTGAGAACCTAAACAAAGTGGAAACCTTAAAAAGAAGAGAATACTTACCTGAGAGCCTGAAAAAGAAGAGAACAAAAGAAAACCTGAAAAAGAAGAAAATACTTACCTGAGAAGCTGTAAATAATACTTACCTGATAGCCTGAAAAAGAAGAGAACAAAATACTTACCTGAGAACCTGTGGGGAAAGAAATCTAAATAAGTGACCTAAAAGGAAGAAGAAAAGCCTAAGACAAAAACGAAACTTAACAGAAGCGAAACTTAAGAGATACGGAGAAAGCATATTTGAAACACTCTGACCGAGCCTGATGAAGGAAAACACATTCCGAAACGTTGCAACCGGCAGAGTGAAAAGCGCTAAAGACCCATGAAGTCTTAATTTTTTGAAACAACACAAAGGTAATGCACCTTGTGTTTTCTTTCTTTGTTTGTTTGTTTGTTTGGGTATGGGGAATGTGGAGTGGGGAGTGATTGTGACTTTAGCCTGGAGGCTTTGGAGGCACAGCACAGGCCCAGAGGGACAGTTTAGAGGCTCAGTTTGAGCTAGAGGGAGTGAGAGGGTGTTGGTCGCCTCGGAGATCCACACCAGGGGCCAGTGCACCAGCTGGCCGGAGCGGTGTGGATGCATTGTAAGTCTCCGGTCAGACTTTTTTCCTTCACCTAACCCCCCTAACCCTAACCCCTAACCCTAACCCTAACCCCCTAACCCTAACCCTGATGGGGGCACTCATGACTATAGTATGGAGGTCTTGGAGGTTCGGGTGAGACAGTGCTCCGGCACGGTTGAACCCCTCCTCTGTTCCCTGAGACGGTTGGGAAGGCGATGCCCCGGCACCGCTAGTACTGACCTCCAGGACTAAGACTCTCGCTAGGGGCCCTCTAGGACTAGTTTAGCAGAGGGTGGTTTACCTTGGGGGGAATTAGGTTGGCAGGTCAGGCTCACCTTTTGCTCCACCAGGCATGGATTGATCCCCTGCTCTCCGGCCCTGATCGACTGAGTCATGGCAACCCCGGCGGTGTTAACAAGTGACTCGGTTGGTCAGGGGGTAAGTATGCGGCCCCCCTGGGTTCCGACTCTAGGAACAGCACGCAGGGTGTGGTGGTCCAGAGCGGCAGGACCTTAATCGTGGCTCAGTCTTCTATGAGGGTTAGCCTCACTCACCCAACAGCCCATACTGCACCACACACGTTGAATTGGCTCTTTCCATTGGCTCCTTTTTCTCCATTTTTACCCCTAAATTCTACATCCCCTAGTCCAGCTTAGGTGACTAGGCCGTGGATGCACCGGGACCTAGGCCCCCTCCTTCACACCATTGCGACCATCCCCCAGCCCGGCTTAGGTGGCTGGGCCGAGGATGCACCGGGACCTAGCCTCTCGTCCCCTAGTCCAGCTTAGGTGACTAGGCCGAGGACGCACCGGGACCTAGCACTCACACACACATACACAATCCAGACCGCGAGTCTTCCTCTGGCTCAATCCCGCTGCGACGCTGGGGGGCCCGGAGGTCCGGAGCAGGAGTGTTCACACACCACCGGCTCCTTCCTCCCCCTCCCGGGACGGTTGGGAAAGCAGCACCTGGCGGCTGTGAGTACTGATCTCCTGGGTGGGACTCCCCTTCAAACGTCGCAGCATGAGAGTTCGGGAGGTTCGGGGGCACCGGTGCTTCGGCACGGTCCGGCCCCTTCCTCCTTCTCTGGGCACGGTCGGGAAAGCAGCTCCCCGCTGCTGGTACCGGCCTCCCAGAGAAACTCTCAGCGTCACAACGGGAGAGTGTGGGAGGTTCGGGGCACCGGTGCTTCGGCATGTCTGGCCCCTTCCTCCCTCTCCAGGTAGGGTTGAGAAGGCAACGACCTGTTGCTGGTACTGACCTCCTGGAAAAACTCTCTCAGCGCCGCGGCATGAGAGTACGGGAGGTTCGGGGCACCGGTGCTTCGGCACGTCCGGCCCCTTCCTCCCTCTCCGGACAGGTTTGGGAAGGCAGCCACCGGCTGCTGGTACTGACCTCCTGGAGAAACTCTCAGCGCCGTGATGGGAGAGCACGGGAGGTTCGGGGCACCGGTGCTTCGGCACGTCCGGCCCCTTCCTCCTTCTCTGGGCTCGGTCAGGAAGGCAGTGACACACTGCTGGTACTGACCTCCTGGAGGCACTCTCCTCAACACTGAGACGAGGTGGCCATGGGGGTTAGGGCGGGCGACGCTTAGCGCCGTACGTCCTTTCCACCTCCACCTGGGACAGCCGAGAAGGCAGCACGTTGTGGCTGCTGGTACCGGCTGCCTGGGTGAGGCTCCTCCTCAGGCTTTGGCGCAGGTGACGCAGGGGTCCGGTGAGGTCCGGGGGAGGTGATGCTCTGACATTGCCTACCCCTTCCTCTCCCCTCCCCCCCAGAGGGATCAGGAGGGCAGTGACCTCTCACTGCCAGTACTGACCCCCCCTCTTGAAGGCTCACTCGGTCAACCCTAACCCTAACCCAACCCTAACCCTAACCCTAACCCTTCTCACCCCCTCGCACCTCCACCTTTTGAGCACCGATCACTCCGTTCCATCCTCCCCGTCACACGGACACCTCCTCTTTGTTCCTCTCCTTCCCCTTCTCATGCCTTCTCCCAGACAGACCTCGACGTTACTCCAGGCTCCAATAGGGGGCACCTAATTGACCGAAGGACACACACCGAGACATGATCAACCTCGGATGGGCCCCCCTCGGGCGAGGGTGTATGGTGGTAATGGCCGAAACACCTGTTGACCCCGGGGTTCACCACTGATGATGTGCTCCTAAATTTAGTAACTCACACCACCTGACTAGGATCCCAATTGGCCCTGAGCGGGCTCGGCCCGTCTCCATTTATTAGAAGACTTTTCCGTACCAGACTGCCACCTCCCATTCCTACCCCTCTTTTCCCTCCCTCTCCTTTCCAACACCGCATCTCCGTCCACTCACCTCTTTCGCCGTTCCAGCGTTGTCCCTAACCGCCCACACTCAAGTGTCTTGATCTCCAGCCAAGACATCTACTGCCAACACCGGCACCCCATCCTTGTTATCATCCATGCCAGACTCAAAGCCCCCGAGTCTTCTAGACCCAATGCTCTTCAACACCCCCTTTCCTTCGAGGCAGTGTTGGCGGATCCCCCTTCATCCACACACACACCTCTCTCTTCCCTCTCTTCTCTCTCCCTGCCTCGGCCTGGCTCGTCTGGGTTTGAGGCTGGGAGATGAGAGCTAGGGTTTGCCGAATCTGGCACGGTACTGGTGAGGATGTAGGCACATCTCCCTTTACTGCAGACCCTCTCCTCCTCTCCCCTTCCTCACGTATCCAACTCTCTCCCTCTCCTTGCCTTTCCCCTTATTTCCAGGGAACCAGGGTTACCTGGTCTCTCTCCAAGCCACACCTCCTGGACCGTGAGTCCTCCCGCTGACTGGTTCCCGCTGCGACGCTGGGGGGCCTGGAGGTTCGGAGCAGGGGTGTACACACACCACCGGCTCCTTCCTCCCCCTCCTGGGACGGTTGGGAAAGCAGCACCTGGCGGCTGCGAGTACTGATCTCCTGGGTGGGACTCCCCTTCAAACGTCGTAGCATGAGAGTTCGTGAGGTTCGGGGCACCGGTGCTCCGGCACGTCCGGCCCCTTCCTCCTTCTCTGGACACGGTTGGGAAGGCAGCTCCCCACTGCTGGTACCGACCTCCCGGAGAAGCTCTCAGCGCCACAGCGGGAGGGTGCGGGTGGTTCGGGGCACCGGTGCTTCGGCATGTCTGGCCCCTTCCTCCCTCTCCGGGCTGGGCGATGCGGCTCCAGAGGTCACCTAGCTCGGTGCAAGTGTGGGGGACGATGTATGCACATCTCCCCTCACTGAAAACTCTGTCCTCTTTTCTTTTCCCCTCCCTCTTTCCCTCTCTCTCTCTCTCTCTCTCTCTCTCTCTCTCTCCCTCTCTCTCTCTCTCTTCTCCGCACCCTCGGTCCCGCTCCCTGGGCCTGGGAGCGGGGTGATGGGAACCAGGTTCACCTGGTCTCTCTCCAAACCACATCTCCTAGACCTTGAGTCCTCCCGCTGACTGGCTCCCGCTGCGACGCTGGGGGGCCTGGAGGTCCGGAGCAAGGGGGTGTGTGTACGCACACCGCCGGCTCCTTCCTCCCCCTCCTGGGACGATTGGGAAAGCAGCACCTGGCGGCTGCGAGTACTGATCTCCTGGGTGGGACTCCCCTTCAAACGTCGCAGCATGAGAGTTCGTGAGGTTCGGGGCACCGGTGCTTCGGCATGTCCGGCCCCTTCCTCCTTCTCTGGGCACGGTTGGGAAGGCAGCTCTTCGCTGCTGGTACCGACCTCCCGTAGAAACTCTCAGCGCCACAGCGGGAGATTCCAGGAGGTTCGGGGCACCGGTGCTTCGGCATGTCTGGCCCCTTCCTCCCTCTCTGGGCTGGGTGATGCGGATCCAGAGTTCACCTAGCTCGGTGCAGTGCTGGTGACGATGTATGTACATCTCCCCTCACTGAAGACTCTGTCTCTTTTCTCTCCCTCCTCTCCCCCTCTCTCTCTCTTGCTCTCGCTCTCGCTCTCCTTCTCCTTCTGGGGTTGGTGCGGTTATCCGACACAACCCCCCTTCCCCCTATCCGACACTGATCATGCACAGCGAGAGTTGGTCGCCCGAGCGACATGCGCCGGCCAGTGCTTTACCCTCGACTCCCCACACCAAACCGCGTGCGTCGTCGGACCACAAGGGGGGAGTCATTGAGATAGTTTTCATTCCCCTAACCCTAACCCTAACCCTAACCCTAACCCCTAACCCTCCATGAATCCAGCAAACAACCAGCCCTCATAGACCTGGACAATATATCTCAAAACCCCACAACCTCCACTCCACTCCCACTCCCAGCTAAAACCCGCAAAGTGACCTGGGGACCTTTACCAACCACCACTCATGCCCCCATTTCCCCTATCCTTCCCCCTACCCCCCCAGGACAAAACCATCCCAAACCTTCCAAAACAATCTCAGCACAGATTCACCACCTTCCTACACAACCACTTCAAAACTACACACTACAAACCATCTCCCTCAGCAACCACTCAAATGTTTCAGTCTACACTACTGATACCATTTCTCCTTGTTCCTCCCAGACAGAAACTGCCGAGACCACCTTCAAGAACCAGGTTAAACAACCCAAATCTTCAAAAAAATCCCCGCAAACAAGAGAGAGGGCAAATATGATGAAAGGGGCCTCCAAGGTTAAACACAACCTCAACAAAACCCACTCTGAGCCCTCTCTCAACAAACCGGAACATAATACACCCACTCACCGGCATCCCCCAGAAACCATCACACCTTCAATAGTCCATAATCCTCCCCCATCCTCCCCCCCACCCCTTTCTCCCTCTCACCTTTCTAATACCAATGTAACCCCACAAGACCTTTCCAATTACCATGCACCCCTCCTCTCACCCCAACAATCTTCCAAGAACCCTCAAACACACCTCCTGGACCTCTCCATCTCAGAGCCATCACTTAAATCTAATCACATTTCAACTAACATCTCCACTGACCCTCCTACACAAGAAACCGAAGAACCAACCAACCCCAGTCTAACCTCAACCATCAACACCTCCATTCCTATCCTGTTCAAACCAAATTATCACATTGCACGCCCCACCCGTAAAATACAAGATTGGTTTTTCAGAGTCTGCAAACCAATAGTGATTCTAGGTGATTCAAACATAAGCAAAATCCCAGAACACAACTACCACCGAGTCCAACTAGAAAGTTACCCTGGTGCAAACTCCTATCACTTCCTCAAAGTCCTTGAAAAAACAATAATCAACCCACACATCAAAATCGTCATCTTCTCCGTAGGTTTAAATAACATGGACCAGGACCCACAACAGACTACAACTAAACAATTAAAATCTCTTTTTCGACAGGCCCAACACAAATTCCCAAACGCGGTCATCTACTTCCCAATCATCAACTTCTCTCCCAACCTCACCCCCCACCCAAAAAAGCAATCTCACACTGATCAATAACATCATGACCACCACTTTTCCCATCCTCTTCGAAATACCCCATGATACCTTTATTACAGAAAAGGATAACCTACACTGGACCCCCAACACAGCAAAATTAATTTTCCATAACTGGCTGGAACAACTTGAGGTAAATTAATATCCAATTCAACCCAGCACATACATACACACACCCCTAAACCTACACTACCACTGTCGAATCCAACCCCCTCCCTCCTCCCAACCTGAACCCTTCCCCCCCTTTTCCTTTTTTTTTTTTTTTTTGTTTTTTTTTTTTTTTTTTTGTTTTTTGTTTCTAACCTCAACCACTCCCTATTTTCCCCTTCTCCCCAACTTAAACCCTACCCACTTCCCCCTACCTGAATCCAGGTCTGTACCCTCCCCTCTCTCCCTGCACCTAACCATCTCCTACTCCCCCTGACCCAACCTCCTATTCCTTTCCTAAACCTGACTATCACCACCTCTCCCCACCTGAACCTAAGTCTGCATCCCTCTTCCTGATTTTTATCACCTCCTACCCCCCTTTCCCCCCCCTTTTTTCCCCCCCCCTTTTTTTCTCTATCCAACCCCCTGCTTTTTTCCTTACCCTAACCATTCCACACCCCTCTTCCCAGACCTAAGCCCAACCCACCTCTCCTTACCTGAACCTAAGTCTGCATCCCTCTTCCTGATCCCAACTATATCCTACACAAAACCTCCCTCCCCCTCCCTTTCCTCTTGGTCCAACCCTTTCCTCCCTTCCTAACCCTAACCATCCCCCCACCCCTCTTCCCTAAACCCAACCCCCTTCCCACCTTCCCCTACCCGAACCCAGGTCTTATCCGGTTCCCTCCCCTTTCCCTGACCCTAACCACCTCTTACCCTCCCTTCCCAATCCTAAAACTCCCCCTCTCCTAACCTCCACCACTCCTTTCCTTAAACCAAACTTCCAACCCACTTCTCCTTATTTAAGTTTAACCACCCTATATAGACCTAACATAAATCTCTAAAAAAACAACACAAAATAACAATTGCTTTTCCCTCTCCCCTCCAAAGTTAACCCGTTTCTTTAATTAATTAATTTATTTATTTAATTTTATTTATTTATTTAAAAAAAATTTTTCTTTTAATTTTTTTTTTTTTTTTTTTTTTTTTTTTTTTTTTTTTTTTCTCTTAGTTAAATAAGACTCTCCTCTTTAAAAATACCACAATACAAATAGTCTAGAGGTTAACTCTTGGGACTTCAAAACAGAAGACCCATGGTTCAAACCCCCACCATATCACACAGACCAAAAAACTGGAATTTCATTTGATCTTATGTTTACAACCTATATTTACACTTTTGACAATTCTCATGTCAGTATCCAATTTTTTTTTTTTTTTTTTGATTAGTCTTTTATTTATAATTGCTTCCCCAGCTCCTAGGTCCCCCATAGGCTCACCCATCCACCACGCTCGTGGGTATGAGGCTTACTAATTGGGTTGTCATCTGGACGGTGGGGGTTCGATTCCCGGTGGGGACACAAGACCCACCAATTGCCAAAAACACAAATTTGGTCCTTATACATTAGTTCTTCACTTCTGTTTTCTTCCCCCCCCCCCCCCCCCCCCCCCCCCCTCCCCACTCTTCCCCCCTCCCCATTCTCTACATACACACCCTTGTGGCACCGCCACCAATTTTAAAGACATCCCCCACTTGATGGCACCGCCATCAATTTTAACTTTCTCTCCCCCCCTTTTTGGTGGCACTGCCACCAAATTTAATGCACCTCCTACACTCTGGAAATCCCCTCCCCCCCTTCAAAAAACATAATTCCCTCCTTCTCTTCCCCAACACCTTCCCGTTTTCCCCTTTTCTCCTCCTCCCATCCTCCTCATATTTCAATCTTTCTCCTCCTATGTTCTTTCCACGCAAACTCTAGTAGGCCCGTGCCAATTAATTCAAATCTGAAACCCTCAAACCCCAACCCTAACCCAACCCTAACCCCCTAACCCTAACCCTAACCCTAACCCCCTTAACATGGTTTACACTTACCTGTATTGGTTAAAAGATTTCATTTAGGGTAATTGAACATAATTTAATACAGTTTAATACAACTTAATACAACAAAAAATGAATAATTAAAAATAAGGGTGAAAAATAAATATACTTAATACTTACCAAGAACCTGTGGAGGAAAAGTGACCTAAAGAGAAACACAAGCATTTGACAAAAACGAAACTTAAGGAAGATGAAACTTAAAAAAAAGGGGGGCCTCGAAACCTAAGAGAAATGAAACCTAAGGGGGGCCTTGAAACCTAAGGAATGAAACCTAAGAGAGAAATGAAACCTAAGAGATATGGGAGTATTTTATGGTTAAAAAATGTGAATTTCATTAATATTGTATGATTAAAAATAAGTTTGTTGTTCTATGTTCATGTAAAAATAAGTTTATGATTTTTTATGCATGTTTTGAGTGTTTTAAAAGGTTAAAGATAGTATTTTCATATGTTACGGACACTTACCGGAGGCCAGACGGAGGACCGGAAGGGGCGGAGTCTGGTCCTCTATATGTGTAAGAGGGGAGAGGGAGAGCTCATTTCTCCCTTGATCCTTGAGCAGGAAGCATCTGCACACAGAGAGAGACTTTTGTTTATTGTAAATATTTCGTTTTGCCTGAAGAAGACCTTACGAGGTTGAAACGTTGCAGGTTTGTACAGTTTGTACATTTATATTTTTGTTAATAAAATATCTCTTAAATTAAGAGACTCTCTTTTTTTTCTTAACCTTTTTACTATTTTTTCTGGAGTTTTTCCTCCCATACTGGGAGTGTTTTCTGTTTAGTTTTTTTTCAAAATGGATGGCTGGACGGAGGTCCAGTATGGTAGACGCCGCCAGCGAAACCGCCAGCAGCAGACCTGGGACTGGCGCGGAGGAAGGGCCGTGGAGAGGATGGCCAGTGCACCCTCCTTCCCACCGCGGAGGGAGTTTTTCTCTTTCCCTAACCTATTTTCCTAACCCTAATCTCTTTAACCCTGGCTGGAACCTTCACTTACCTTTTTCCTTAATTCTATACTGTCTCATCTTTGTTAACCCTACTTACCTTTTATTTACTTTATACTTACCTTTCTTTCAAATCCTAACCCTTGCAGAACCTCTATTTGTTATTCTTACTTTTATTGGGAGTTGCGTATACTTACCTTTTGTATAAAAAATAAGTTAAAGATGGTTTTGTCATTCATTTCATTTTTTCGAAGTTAATTCTATGTTTAAAACATAATTTTGTCATTTATTTCATTTTTCTAAAGTCAATTCTATGTTAAAAAACATTGTAAATAGTTGGATGTTGTTAAAAAGAAAAAAATATAAAAATACAAAAAAAGTTAAAAATTAAAAGTAAAAAAATATATTTAGAATGGTGATATTATCTGTAAAACATAACCCTAACCCTACCCCCCCGGAGACGAAAAGGGGCGGAGCCTGGTAGGTGTATATAAGGAGGGGAGGAGAGCAGGAGCTCACTTCTGCCAGGACTCTAGAGAGAAGAGAGCCTGGTTTCTTCATTGTATTTTTTTGGTGTGCTAGGCCTGAAGAAGACCTTTTAAGGTCGAAACGTCGCCGCTAGGGCACACCTTATTTTATTTTGATAAAGTTTTTATTTTATTTCATTTTTTATTGTAAAAAATAAAAATTTAATTTTTGAAAAAATTTAAAAGCCTAATTTTTCCTTTCCTCATTTTGGAAAGCGTTTTCATTTACCTTTTTTAGAGGATGGACGACTGGACAACGGTCCAATATGGTCGACGCCGTCGCTGAGAGCCTCAACAGCCATTTCAGGACTGGGGATACGGGAGGCCTACCGGGTGGGGGGCCAGAGCACCCTCCCTCCCGTACCGGAGGGAGTTTTTCCCACACCCTAACCTTTAGATTTCCCTTAAAATAACCTAACCCTAACCTGGAAAGAAAAACACAAAAAATACAATTATACAACAGATACCTGATACTTGGATAATCAATACTCACCTGGAAAAAAAAGAGAGAAAAAGGACAAATTATTCATACACATTTACATTTATGGATAAAATAACAGAAAGTAATAATAATAAAAAATAATTTATTTGATTTCAAATCCTTTCTTTTCTTTATTATATTAGCTAACCCCAATCAAGGCCCCTCCAAGATCCCAGGTATTCCAAAACCAGGTTAATATTAAAAACTATTTTTCTATTAGGATTTGAACTTGAATGACCTTTCTATGGCAAGGGGAGCTGCCAGGGTTAACCAAAATTCAAATAATATCAAATGTTTACGTACCTGGCACAGGGACCCCCTGGCCACACCCCCCTACATAAATAGCCATGCTGGGGGCTCCTCTGTCTCACTCGCCTCTTCACAGAGCCTGGGAAACACACGCATGAGCAGACAGAGAGAAACACTACTTTTCTTCGCAAAATTTGAATTTTTTCTGGGAACAAGCGAACCTGATGAAGGTCTGATTGTAGACCGAAACGTTGTTTCAAGCTTGTTCCATCTTTATGTATTTTTCTTCCATTTTTTTTTTTTTTTCATTTTTTTCAAAAACCTTTTGTTACGCCTATTTTTATCCAAAAAGCCAAATAATGTACGGTGACAGCAGGGATGATGGCTGGACGGTTGTCTCTTACCGGTGTGACCGATTCAAACGGCCCCGGGAGGGGAGACCCAGCCACCGTGCACCCGAGCACCACTCCCGTTACTGGCATGAGGCCACAGGGCAGCAGCCAACCTACGCGTTCGTGGTGAAGGGCTGTGCACACACACACAGACCCATCTGAACCACCAGATCACCAAAAACTGCCTGCACATAAGTGAACTCCATGATGAATCTTTTTCAAAAGCCAAAGATAATGTTTATTGGACCAGAGCAGTGGCCAAAAAATGTTAAAGCACAGAGTTATTTAAAATACATTCCAATAAGCCTGCCAGCACAGGAGGGGTCAAACAATATAATTATATTGGCCACAAAACACAAACTAATTTATTAATCTTCATCCCCACTAGAGGGAGCACTAAGAACATAATAGAACAGAGTAGATGGGATATTCAGCAATATCACAGAAAAATAAAATTAGATGTATATTTTCAAAACAAGAAAAATACAGAACCAACTCCCTCCAAGTCAGATTGGAGTCCCTACAGAGGTCACTGACCACATCAAAGATAATGGATTATTTTGATAATTTCCAACCACATAAAACCAAAACTAACTTTAATGCAGAATAAATCCTAACCTGTAAGGAACTAAAATATTAAACCAGCTTATTAAGGTAGTGCAGTTATTATCATGGATAGGGAACAATATTTATATGAAGGAAACAAACAAAAGATAAAGAATATGACTACTATCCTAACCCCTAGTCCCACCCCTATGCTTACACTGTAAAATGTAATTGGTTTACCTACTTTTACTCATTACTAACTCATTGCCTCAAAAAAAATAAGTACAGCCTGTGCAGTACTAAATTAAGTAGTACAACTAACACATTCTGATACAAGTTGAACCTCTTACATACAAAACACAGACAGGGGTACAAAACTACAAAATAAAACAGGAAACAAAACTCTGTCACATTTAAACCTCGGTTTTGTCACCAAATACTGAACATGTGGATTAAAGGTTAAGAGTTAACCCTATCGACCCTTCAAATCTTTAAAACGACTGTGATTTTTTTCCTAAAACCTGACTTAAATATAGATAAAACATTATTTGAATATAAATGATTAAGTGAAGTGATGGTTCAGTCTACTCTCTGCATTAAACAGATTAGAGCCGATTTAGTGTCTCAGGTTCCGGATCCATCAGGACTAATGGAAGAGAAACCAACAGGAAGAAGAGCAGCATGTTTTTCTCTGCATTGATTTAGGCATTAAGAGCTTCACTTACTCTGACCATAGATATATAAATATATATACACCTATATGCACACCAGCTGATAATGCAACTGTATGTTAAATAAGATATGTACATTACATACACATGTGTACATACACATATTGTTTGCTTTAAAGGACACTGTTATGACACGCACTGAATGTGTTGAAGTTCATGAGCAACATTCTGCATCTAAAATCATGTCACATAACACACACACACACAGACTCTTCCAGAGTTTTCCGGGTACTGGTTAAAGGAAACCTGATTCTGATCCTGAAGGGTGGGGCATCCCTATGGATCACTCATCTATGAGTGCCTGCCATGCTCCTCATACTCACTGTGATCCAGATCAGGCTGTAGTGCCAGGGTAGACTGTCAGCAAGGACAGATTAGAGTGGACTGCAAGAGCGGACAAATTAGAGTGGACTTTCAGCGGGGACAGATCAGGGTGGACTGCCAGCAAGGACAGATGGGGGTGGACTGTCTTGTGGGACGTATGAGCAACTATTGACTAAATTTATCCAGCAAAAAAAAGAATGGTAACAGCAGAAATTAACCATGCTATTTAATGACACGAGAGGAAGAGGAAGGATATGAGGACCCCATTCTTCCACTGTGGGAATCCAAGAAATGAGAACTGCATCAGTGATCTGATTCAGTGTCGTCCAGCGTAACAGATACAAATGACTGATGAGAAAAGAAGGTCTAGTTTTACAGGAGTCTGATGACAGGAAGTTGTTTTCTTCATTGTTTACTTTTTCATTGTTTCCTGAAGATTGAGTAACTTTTACCTGGAAAGAGACAGTAAAGGTAAGCTTAGAAACATAGAACCAGGACATGTTTAGAGTTAAATCTGATATTAAACAATGACACACTTAAATGCAGATTGTCTTAGTTATATTCTCTAAGTTATAAATGGGACTAAAATAATAACACTGACAAAAGTGACCTCTGAGGGTTAAAGACTTGAGTTTGTTGGCCCACATACTTTGTCCCTGAGGATTCAATGGCCTTGTTTCAACAAATTACATTATGAGCTCTTTGGGACTGAGAACTGTCTGATTTTAGAAATTATTATTTTTTATCTTTAATCTTTAAGTCACAGGTTCAGGGTGAGTCTAATTTTTATTCTGTAATGTGATGTGTGTCCTGTAATCATGATCAAACTCAGACCTGGTTTAGATTTACATCAGGTTGTGGTTTCATGTTTGTCATGATTGTTTCTCAAATATGAAGAAATAAAAATGACGTGAGTTTTGGAGGAAGGAAGAAGACATGGAAATGGTACTGCAGTAAAAGTGTGCAAGTACAAGTAAAATGTAACTGAATTATTAAAGTATTAAAAGTATTAAATATAGTTAAAATATTAAAATAGTTAAATAATGTTTAAATATTACAACAGTAAAATAAAGTAAGACATCAAAATAGTAAAATACAGTTAACATAGAACAGTCAAAAAAGTTAAAACATTGAAATGTTACACTAAATTTAAGGTATTAAAACAGTAAAATAAAGTTAAAATATCAAAAGTTAAATGCAGTTAAAATATTCTTCAACTTTAACTTTAGGAATCCAGAATGAAATGGGAGAAGTTAAAACCTCCAGAACCTGATGATCCTCTGTGTTGCTGTGAATGTGATATCTACCAGAAAGGATGTTGCTGTGACTGTGAAGATCTGGATGAAGCTTTCAACAGGTATAAGAGTTCAACTACAGAATTCCATTAAAGTATATTGAATGTCATTAAATGTATATTGGTTTAAAAAGAATACTTAGTACTTATATCACTTTCATATATATTCATCAGCGAAATAATGGCTTTTAACATAAAAACAGGAAACAGGAGGAAACAACTAACCTCGTTTAACAATGGGAAACTGCTATCTTAGCTTAGCATAAAGACTGAAAACACAGGAAAGCAGCTGGGCTAGCTGCTCTGCTGACATCTATAAGTTCCTGAGATTTCAGCTGGATGCAGAGATTTGCTTGAGCCTGAGTAAGGGTTGATTTTTTGATTGTTTTTTTAATTTAAATAGTTTTGGGGGAAAATCTATACTTCATGACCCGTGTAGTTGACTGTTGTTGATATCTGTAGTTAATGACCTCTGTAGTTCATGATTTCTGTTTTTGTTGACTTCTGTTGTTAAAGACCTCTGTTGTTATCAACTACAGAAGTCATCAACTACAGACTTCTGTTATTGATGACCTCTGTTGTTGATGACCTCTGTAGGTGGCTGAAAGACAGACCCCCTAAAAGTGGGTACCAGTCTGTTGTTCTTGGGGCCATGATTGACCACCTAGAGATCTCCATTGTCCCGGTTCTGGTGCTGCTGCCTCTCCTGCTACAAGTTGCAGCACTGCATTACCTGCTAGGTATCATCATCCTAACCACTCTGCCCGGCCTGGTGCTGTGGTACTACTATGCCACACACCAGAAGAGGAGACGCACCCTCTTCTTCCTCACTCTTTTGCTCTACTCCCTGTTCTACATGTACTTCCTGTTCATCACAGAGATTTTACCACGTGGAGACATCAGTCCACTGCAACTGTGCACTGTGACCACTGGCATGATTCTCACCATTGTCTCTCTTATTCTCACCAAGAGGGGTCCAGGATTTGTGACCCCTTTGGAACCTGAAACCCATAGTCAAGAGGCTAATGAGGCCTCCACACACATGAGAGGATCTACCCAAACAGCAGTCTCCTCTGCAGGCACCACAGCGGAGACAATAAAATGGAGCCACTGTCCTGTGTGCAAAATAATCCGCCCCCCCCGGACCGGACACTGTCGAACCTGTGGAGCTTGTGTCCAGCGTCTGGACCACCACTGCATCTGGTGGGTTTGTGTGTGAATGTGAGTGCGTGTGTATTTAGGCAGAAACATTCTGGTCAACCAACAGCACATTAAAATGGTAAATGGACTGTACTTATATAGCGTAGACCATAGACCTCTAACCACTCCTACATCTCATTCACCCATTCATACACACTGATGGCATTAGCTGCCATGGAAGGTGACAACTGCTTATCAGATTTAGGAGATAACTGTTGTGGAGAAATTGCTGAAGTCAAAGGTCAATGGTAGGGTAAGGGAGGAAGAAAGTGTTCAGGAGCCTCTGATATCCTATGCTGTATTATTTATTGATGCTTGACCAAGGAGAATTAGAGACTCTCTCATGGTGCATCAGAAGTGCTTTAAACCCAAAGATAACATCACAAATACTATACGCCCCAAATGAGACAGAGAATTTTTGTACCAAGAATGGTGTCATTGTCAACATATTCTGGTCTGGAGATACAGATGCTTGTTTACGCAGATTGGAATGTCAACGGCAAGGCTATACCTTATGTCTAAGCAGGCAGCACTAGATTTCTAAAACCCTGGACCCCACAGTGTTGATATAGACTGGCACCTACTTTTCCCAATCAAAGCCACCCACTAATACTGCCAAGGACCTCAAGGCCCACACGTGACCTGTAACCTAAAGATTGAAAATTCCACAACAATAACCATTGTGTAACATAGTTACACTCAGTTTGTTTTTATGGGTTTCATGTCCACTAATTCTCCTGTCATTTCAGATTCCTCCTTGCAATCAACTCATTTCCCTCACCTGGTTTTCCCCACCCATCTCCTCACCTGCAGTCCATTTCCTCATCAGTCCCTCAGCTTATATACTGGTTAATTTCCCCTTCATCCCTGCCAGATTGTCTTGTTGTATTTTTGCCAAGTCTCCAGCAATTCCTGATTAGTCTTCCCATTCAGACCCTGCCTGTACTTTGGATTCCTGCCTGCCCCTCATCGGATTTGTTTGCCTATCTGCTCTCCTGGTTTTGACCCTTTACTTGTAATTTGGAACCGACTAAACTGATTTTTCCCCCAAACTTGTCTGCCTCCATGTCGTGCTTTTGGGTTCTCCTCTCCAGTACCAGCTTTGTGACACATTAATACACATTCACACACCGATGGTTCAGCCTTCAGGAGCAATTTGGGGTTAAGTATCTTGCCCAAGGACACCTCAACATGAAGATTGGAGGTGCCAGGGATCAAACCTTCGATCATCTGATTAATGGATGACCTGTTCTACCACTGAGCCATAACATCCATCCCTCCAGCAGGTTCTGGGTCTGCCCAGGGGTCTCCTTCTCCTCCTCCTCCTTTAACATGTCTATACTAATCTGATGATAGAACCATCTCAGCTTGCTCCTTTTGGTGTGAAGGAGTAGCAATGCTATTCTGAGCTCCCTCCAGATGTCTTATGACACAAAGACTTCATTGTCCTCATTGACCTGCACCATAAGATGTTCTGGTACCAAGTACACATGAATGACTTTATGCTTGATCATGCTGTTTGTTAGAGCCAATCTATGGTGGCGGAGCTGCTCCGTCACACTAGCACAGAAGTCCAATAACAAGAACCTATCAGGTTCAGATCAGTCAGTTCCTCCCAATCACTCCGTCACAGGTTCTTTCCAATCACTCCGTCACAAGTTCCTCCCAAAAAAAATGGCCTTAGCCCACAGGGCCTGACCAGGCTCAGCCTGAAAAAACAATGTGGAGTTATGAGCCCACCACCCAGAAAAAAAGGCACAGGGGTCAAGCTAAGCAAAGGTTCTGGGCATGCTTGTTTCTTAGATGGATGTGGAATGTCATGTTTAACATTAATCTTATGTGCATTATTGTTTGTTTGCTTTTACGTTTTGAGACTTTGAGAATGAAGTGAAGAAATTAAACATGCAGAAAAAATGCCCCAATTCTTCAGGATAATCCACCAATTTTACAATTTTAACAGGCCAAACTATTATCTAACAAAAGTGAAAAAAGTGTTGACTGATGTCACTGGTCTGACTCATCTTATCGGTCTGACTGGTGTGTTGTAGGATAAACAGCTGTGTCGGACAGGCAAACCATCGCAGCTTCTTGTTCACACTTTGTGTGTTCGTGTTGACTTCTCTGTATGGGATCAGTTTGGTGCTTTGGAGCCTCTGTCCTCACCAGAATCTGATGACGGCACTGCTGTACTGCCCTACTGTCTATAACCAGTCCAGGTACTGTATAAATATTATAGTTATACTACAGTATTATTATGGTTTAGCTCAGATATGAGCTGTAAACATAAAGACAGTGTAAGTACATTTTTATAGTTTTGAAAAGTATCATTTGAATTTCAAACATTATATTGCCGTCATAACATGCTTGTTATCTTTACAGCACAGCTCTTTGCTTCACCTGTGCCTGGTACAGTTGCATTGTGACCGCTGGCCTCTTTTACCTGTTGGTGGTTCAGATTCTGAATATCAGCTTCAATGTGACGGAGCGAGAGTCTCAGCTGGCTCTGAGGAACAAAACGGGTCGGAGCCGACTGTTTGGACTTGTCATTGACACAGGACAGTATTCACATGGTTTCTGTCAGAACTGGATTGAGTTCCTCACCATGGGGGACACCTCATTTTCTCCACGCTGCAGCCTCACTGACTTGGTCTAGTTTAAGTTTAGACTCTGAACAACATCTGTGAAGACTTAAAAATGGCACATGAAGGTTTAAACACTGTGTGTCAACACTTAAATACAATGCGTGAAGATTTAATTGTGATGTGTGAAGATTTAAACATGGTGTGTGAAAATTTAATTTAGGTGTGTAAAGACCTGTGCTGTACAGAGGACATGCATGTATATGTAGACTTGAACAGTGTGTAGACTTTCATGTCATGTATTTTTTAATCAATTAATTGTTGCACAGTTGTTTGAAGACATAACCAACAGGTTTCAGGCTGTGGGTGCTGTCATGTTACTGTACAGACTTCACTTATGACTGAAAATATTTTGTCTGCATGTCAAAAAAAAAAAGAACTAACCCTTACAATAAACATGAGGAGACTTCAGTCATGTTACACACTGAAAAAAATCAGCTTGTTCCTCCTCAGATCTTAAGTAGTTCAGTCATTACACTTGCATTATTTCACATCATCAGTTCTTATAATGCGTGGCTGGCTCTGGAGCCATTGATCAGTTGTTTAAATCAATACATTTTCTCCATTTAAGTTACTTAGTCCATCAGGTGATGACCCTCCCAGTCAGCTGATTTGAAGGGTTTTCCTCTGGTGCCACCTTTAGGTTAATCTGTTAATTACAGCTTTATCATCTCACTGACCACTTCAGAATTTTCACTTTATGCCTAGTGAAATCTATATATTCATAATTAAACATTTCTTTTTATATTATATTATATGTTGATCTACATGATTTTTTTTTGTATAACTTGATCGGTTGTGTACTCTAAGTAAACATTTGAGAATCACAACATCTGTGCATTTATTTGTGACAGTTTTCGCTCCTGATTTCTGCAGCTTCAGTCTTGTATGTATGTAAGTATAAAATCCTTTTCTGGCACCGCATATCTTTAAATATTTATTTTCCTAGGGCAAAAGTCATTCCTGTTAAAACTGGTGAGGTATGTAGGTCAGAGGAGTGGCATGTATCCACCTGCACTGACTTTCTCATTCATCTCCTGGATTCACATGCAGAAAGTTGTATCAAGGTTTTCTTGTGTAACATTCCATGTGAAAGTCCATGTTAATAATAACAGTTAAATCTTAAGGAACAGTCTGCAGTCTTTATGTGGAGTCCTCTGGTCTTACTTTTTTTAAATGTCTACTGTATAAATGTATCAATGTGTGAGCATCAAAATATACTTATAGTATAAAGTACTGCTTTCTATAACTGCTTATCCTCATCTACCCAACAGACTTTGGGTGAGAGGCAGGGTCCACCATGGACAAGTAACCAGTTCATCATAGGGTACATAGAGACAAACAACCATTCACACCTACAGACAATTTAGACTCACCGGTTAACTTTATTTTATATAATACTTATAGGATTAAATATATAATAGTGTAATTAGTTAATGTACTGCCAGGTAGTTTGATCAATAATAAACAATATTTACTATGTATGTATTATGTTTTGTATCAATCTGATCTGAAAAATAATAAATCTTTGAGAAATGTAGAAAAAAGTATACAGTATTTGAAGTGGGGTGCTTAATTTATTTATATTTATATTTTACACACACCTCTGCATCTATTAGACAAACTCTAAATGATTTAAATTCAAAAATATTAACTCATAAATACATACTATATGACCTCATCATGTATACTATACTATGCTACCAAATTATAATTTTTGTTAATTTATTCAGTAAGTCATGTGCTTTGAAGATGAATGATGGGAAATATTTAGACTTATAGACTACATTCGTTCATGTTGACTCGATTCATTCATGTTGATGCACACACATAAAAGACGTCTGTTTTATTCTTACAAACTGCTGACTGATGAATTTGATTCTGTGCCACAGAAAGAACTGGAGGGCAGCTACTGCTTTGTTGACTATTCTGTGTTTTTACAGCTTCAACTCACGAAGTGAAACTCAACATAAACCTTCATTATGAAACGCCATGTGATATAATAGCTTTTGTTGTTTCTTGGCGTGTTCCTGCTGTCGACCATCATGCTCCTACATAGTTGACTGAAACTGAAGCTTCACGTGTTTGAACCCATCCCAGCTCCAGGGTTTATTTGTGCTGGGAGGAATCATCGCTCCACTATATAAAGAGTTGTCAGGCAGAACTTCAACAACAGATCTCCAGCTCTACTTCTGTGCTCTTCATCATCATTTCTATCTGATCATTATGGCTTCCTTGTTGACAGTGCTGGGAACTGTGCTCTGCTCTTTGGTGGTTTCTTCTGAAGTCGTCCCACAGGCAGACTTCAATTTACAGGCGGTAAGACAAAAAACTGACTGACTGAACTATAATCAGTTTTTATTTTATTGATTCATGTTTAATTGCTACTTGGACTGTTTATCCTCTATCAATTTTCTTTAGTGCATTCAAACAGCCGTGAACTTCTTTACTTTGTATTTGCCATTTTTGGAACATATTTGAGGAATCAACTTTTGTAAACCTTCCATCACATTACTGTACATTTATGTGTAAAAATAACATATGAAAACTGAGTTTAGTTATAAAGCAGTTCTCGGTGCTGCTGAGTTTCTTATTTTAAACACAGTGTTTCTGATTGTGTCTACAGGCGGCAGGGAAATGGTACCTGATTGGATTTGCCACTAATGCGCAGTGGTTTATCAACCACAGAGCCAGCATGAAGATGGGTGTGACCATGTTCACCCCAAATGCAGATGGGGACCTGGACATGTCGTACACCAGTCTGAAGTGAGTGTGGGAGGAGAGACGTGGAGAGTTCTCAGTGGTGACACAGTTCGTTATGTTTCATTGGCTTCTTTGCAGCTCTGATGGCTCCTGTTGGAGAATGAACAGCTTGGTCAAGAAGACTGACATTCCCGGAAAGTTCACATACATGAGTGAGCGTGAGTGCACATAAATACAAGTGTGTAACATTAACAATGAACCATCCACAGTATTTCTGCCTTCATATGATTTGTTCCTTTGTCAGGCTGGGGGAATCAGAACGACATGTGGATGGTTGATGTGAAGTATGATGAATACGCTCTGACGCACACCATCAAGACCAAGGGAGATGTCATCACCGTCGTCAACAAACTCTATGGTGAAGTCATCATTAGCATGAATCCAAGCACGTCAAGCAATTCAGTCATTATGTGATCTACATGTTAAATCTCATGTGGTCTGACAGGCCGCAATATGGACCTCAGTGCAGATCTACTGGAGAAATTCAGGCAGTTCTCTTTGGAGACTGGCGTCCTGCCTGAAAACGTTGCTTTCCTTCCTAAAAATGGTACTTTTATATCAATGGACTTTTTTGTCAAAATAATTAGTGATGTGTACTAATCACCTCACTCTTTTCATTTCAGCGGAGTGCCCAGCTGCCTAGTGTCCATACTCAATGATGCCATCTGAAGACCTGAAAACAGGTTCCTGCCAAGACCTGATCCCTAACAATGTTCCTCCTTAAGTGAAGCCTGGTTTCAATGCACTTTGCTTTTACCCAGCAAAGCAACATAAAACACTCCCAGTAATGTGTTTTCACCTGGTTTAAAACTCTTTAAAGTGTTTTATTGTTTCTCTCGCTGAATATCTTATGATGCAAATATAGATTTCAAATGTAAAACATGAAATGTCTCCTTCAATAATTCAGTGTCTGAGCTCTACAGGCTTCAAATCAAATCAAATTTTATTTGTATAGCCAAAGTTCACAAAACACATTTTGCCTCAGAAGGCTTTACAATCTGTACAGGGAGTGACACCCTCTGTTCTTAGACCCTCGGTTTGAGTGAGGAAAAACTCACAAAAGAAGAAACCTCCAGAAGAGCCACAGAGGAGGGATCCCTCTCCCAGAATGGACAGATGTGCAATAGATGTCACGTGTACAGAACAAATCAACAGAGACATATTGTACAACTACAATGAATGATAGAATAATTACAGTAGTATGGAGATATGGTAACAATGACAATAATAATATATGTAGTGGACGTCATCCATGAGAATCTGCTGGACGAGAGCACAGAAACTCCAGGGAAGAAGTTAAGATAGTAAGATGCATTAACATGCATTAATGACACATGTATGTTTACAGAAAGGGGGGCAGTGCTAACTATAAGCTCTATCAAAAAGGAAAGACTTGAGTCTACTCTTAAAGGTGTTGACCATGTCTGCCTCGAGAACCCAGAAAGGTAGTTTGTTCCACAGAAGAGGAGCTTGATAGCTGAAAGCTCTGGCTCTCAATCTACTTTTGGAAACTATAGGAACCACAAGGAACCCAGCATGCTGAGAGCGCAGTGTTCTAAAGTTACTATGAGCTCTTTTATATATGACGGTGCCTGACCATGAAAAGTTTTGTATGTATGAGAAGATATTTAAATTCTATTCTAGATTTAACCAGTGCAAGGAAGCCAAAATGGGAGAGGTGTGATCTCTGATCTTGGTTCCTGTCAGAACACGTGGAGCAGCATTCTGAAGTAGCTGCAAAGTCCTAAGACACTTATTGGGGCAGCCTGATGACAAAGAGTTACAGGCTTCACACTAGTCACACTCTGGACCACGACTGTGAAAACAAAATCGTACTTATCTTTAAGGTTCACTCTCTTTTTTCATCAAGGGTCTGTTTTGTTTGTGGTCAAGGGGCTTCACATTATTCAGTGTACCTACAGACAGTGGGAGAAAACATGGATATTAAAAATGGAGGTTTCAAACTTAAATCACAGCTTTGTAAATGTTTTTGAGAAAGCAATTGGATTTGTTGTGTCAGAGGTTAAAAGCACAGACCCTTTAATTCTAATTAGCTATTTCACTATACTGAATTAAATACTTTAATTCAGTATAATTTTAAACAGATTTAAGGTAATTGCAGAGAAACTTTGTCTTCAGTTGAGGGAACGCAACAAACTCAAACTGTTTCAACTTCAACAAAGTGACATTAACAGCTAAAATACTTTGCTTTTATTTCCTTTTTTAACAAATACATTGAAGTACATCCATAACAACACAGTTCAGATTTGTTTTAATCAAGTGTTTACATCTACACGCTTTGTACAGATTTGTATACAAAACAATAATTTACGTCCCATAGAAGTCTAGTTACACTTAACTATACAACAACTTGTAAATGAAATAAATATAAAAACAAAAATAATCACAGGTGATAACAAAAATGTAAAAAGCCAAAGTACAAGAACACCACCAGCACCTGTCGTCTGAAGTTTCATCAAGAAAGAGGTTCCCATTCTTCTGAGAAAAGTACACGCGTGTGGATTCAGTCCATAGATCCATGACAGCAGCGCCACGTGTTCTTGATCATACAGACATATGACTCAATAGACAGTTATATCAGGATACTGATGTGTTTTAACCAGCCTAATATCAATATAATGATTATGGATTCAGTCCACAGATCCATGACAGCAGCACCATGTGTACTGTATGATCATATTTAGACAGTTACATCAGAATAATGACGTGTTTTTAAGAACAACCTAATTTTGGTGTATTTAACTGATTTCCTGTAAATCCATGTAAAACTAACGTCTGTTCATAGAAACACATTTTCCTCATCACAAATTGAGTTTTTACTGCTCAAAATAAACTGATTGTAAATACTGTGTTCCAGAACTTCTGAATGCCGAAACATCCAACAGGTGGATGATGAAAACGGGGGCGTTGCCTCAGTGATGGCGCATACGTGAACTGTATTTCTCTACCATGACACGTACGTGCGGCGTGCATGTGCGCGCACACACACACACACACACACACACACACAGGATTACTGCATTATTCATGATCTTTAGCAGGATGAAGTGCTTCTGGGAGGAACAGGTTTCTAATCTGCTGTTTAGTACATTTCAACAAAGACAACTTTTTTTGCAAATGACTTCAGTTCTGAGACAAATAATTAGGACCATTGTGACCAACAGCCGATCACTGCCTGCAAACTTAAAAATCTACAAAGAGATGTTTGCACAATCTGCCATGCACACTGTCACCAGCAAGGACATGCAGTTCAAAGTGCAAGTCTAGGTCTTCTGTTACACGTGTGGAGAGAGCGCTAACGTTCCACACACGTGTAGACAGCGCTAACGTCACGTACACGTGTAGACAACGTTAACATCACGCACACGTGTGGACAGAGCGCTAACTTTCCACACACGTGTAGACAGCGCTAACGTCACACACAGGTGTGGACAGAGCGATAACGTCATATACATGTGTATACATTAGTGAACAAACAGGCAGAGTATCAAAAAGAGCAAAACAACAGACAACAGACTAAGTGCAGCTCGCAGACACACTGCAGTAGTTCATCGTGGATGCTGCTGTGCTGGGTGCAGTGCTGGGCGGGATGGTTGCTTCAATGTTGTTCTTTTGTTGTGGCACAGTTTTTTGGCTCGGTCATAGTCACTCAGCCTGAACCACGTCTTTGTGGTGTCGCATGATATGCTGGTTCTTCTCTGAGGGGCGTCTGAAGCCTTTTGAACAGATCTCGCAGCGGTGCGGATAGTCTTTTGTATGAATGGAAATCACATGTCGCTTGAATCCTGAAGCGTCCCCGGTGCTGTAGTCGCAGTATTGACACTGATAAATTCTCCTTTCTTTCTGTCCTTTGCCAATAACTACAGTCACGCTGCTGGCTAAGCTGGCCGCACTGACTCTGCCAGGTGGACCGGAGCTGCTGGACCCACTCGGTCCAGACTTTTTAGGTGTGGCTACAGGAGTGTGCGTCTCTGTCCTCTTGGCCTCACTCTTTTCAGGGGAGGCCTGCTGCTCCTTTGTATGGACAGACAAGATGTGACGACTGAGGACAAAAGGATCTGCGATTTTAAAGTTGCAGTGTCGGCACTGATGGAGTTTCTTGGTGCGGTGGGATAACGAGTGCTTCTTCAGTTCAGATGGCCGGTGGAAGCCTTTTCCACAGATGGCACATTTGTGTGGGTAGTCCTTGGTGTGAACAGATATGATATGGCGTTTCAGGTCACTGGAGTTGGAACTTTTGTGGTCACAGTGGGCACAATGGTGGGTCTTATTCTCCTCGTGTGTTAGTCCATGCTGCATTAACTCATCTTCCTCTGCGAAGGTCTGGAAACAGCGCTCACATTTGTACGGCATCTCTTTGCTATGCTTGGTCTTGATGTGGGTCTTGAGATTGGAGGAGTCAGCTGACTTGTAATCGCAGTACAGGCAGGAGTACGGCTTCTCGCCTGTGTGTGTGCGCATGTGTTTCTTTAGCTCTGAAGGGTGTCGGAAACCTTTCCCGCACTCCACACAGATGTGGGGGAAGCTTTTGCTGTGAACGGCCAACAAGTGCCGATTGAGCAGCCCTTGCTCAGCGGTTTCATAGTCACAGAACTTGCATTTATGCATCTTGGTGGGCGGTGGAGGCGGTTGGTTTTTGGGTTCTCTGTGGTGGTGCTGCAGTCTGTGGGAGAACAGCGCCGCCTGCTGGTGGAACTCCTTGCCACACATTTCACACTCAAAAGGGGCCTTGCTGCTCAGAGCGTGCACTTCCATGTGGTTGTGGAGGCTGGCCTTCTTGTTGGTGGTGAAGTCACAGTCTGTACATTGGTACTTTTTCCTCGTCAAGACGTCCTGATGATTATTCTTGGTGTGGCGTTTCAAGAAACCTCTAGATTTAAACTTTTTTCCACAAAGCATGCAGGGGTAAACTGTGAGAGGCTGACCATATGGACCGATGATGATGGCTGCAGACAGAAAGAACGACAGAAAAGACAACATGGTCAGATAAAACTTTATCTATAAGATTTAAGGAGCTTTAGATTGATAAAAGCGACTTCCTGTTGCTCTTACCTGTCTGTACCTGGCGGGGCTCTGATCGTCTCTTGCTCTTGTTGCGTTGTCTGTTGATTTCATCTATGCCATCAGATTCGTCGATGTGCAGCAGTGCGCTGGCTGCACCATTTCGGTTTTCACAACTCTCACTGTCCTCTGCACCTGTGAGGTCAACAAAACATCTTCAACTCAACAATAAAATTAAGCAGCTTCTGTAAAAACACAAACTGACACTCAGAGACGCTTGATGCACAGCTTCCACTTTTAAAAGCAATTTAATAGACGGGTGCTGACCATAAGCAGCTGCCCAGGCCACAGGCATGAAGTCCTTGCTTAGAGACACGCTGTCATACGAGCGGTCGTGAGTTACTGGCTCTTCGCCTCCTACCACCACCTCCATATAAACCTCATCAGTCACCTTGGACCCACCTGTAGATGAGCCCAACATGTACAAAACCAAAAAGCGAGTGACGTTTACTTTCATGACAGTCATCCCCCCGCGTTAGGTCTTAATGACTCACCGTGGTTTCCTTGATTGTGATGAGAATCACCGACAGACATGTAGACCATCTTCTCTCTAAGCGTCTGGCCTGAAGATGACGTCAACGCCACGCTCTCTGTGTCACCGTCGCTGATGTCGACAGATTCTCCTGCACAATAAAAACACAATATTAAATAAAGCTTTTGGGTTTCTGCAGTTTTCATATACATGTATATGCACACACACAAAAATTAACACGAAGTATATCCCTGTTCATATTTGATGGAACAGACTAAGGCAGTTTATGATGATGAATAAAGAATAATGAAGGGTCTATGATAAACTCACCCATGTCATCCTCCCCAGAATCAGCCTTGAAGATGTACACCTTTATCACCTCCTGTCCATCCTCATCCTTCTCCACCTCCTGGTCCTCCACAGCTCCCTCTACCGTCACCTCTGTCCCGTCCTCCGACACCATTTTACCGGCTTCGTCCACTAATGAGGAAACACACAGCACGCTTTATTACGGAGGCCAGAGCGCCCCCCTCTACCTATGGAGGAGATCACGTCCCCCATCCACCTGCAAAAGAGATTGCATCCTCCTCCACCTTCCAGGCCAACACATGATGTGATCGGGTGTAGGTAGGGTATAGTTGGAGCCAAGAAGTAAACTTACAAGATATCATCAGGTAATCTCCGCAGCCATCTTGGTCATCTTCCTGCGGCTCTGGGTCCATCCCATCTTCAGGGATGTCTCCCATGGCAACACCTTCCTCTTCACCCTCCAAAGCCATCACACAGGTTTCTACAGCAACATCTTCATCTTCATCACAGTGCACATACTCAGAAACCACATCCTCGACAGCGTCCTGGATGACAAGCTCATCTGGGGCAAACCTGTGGACGGCCATGCCTTCCCCTTCGCCTTCGGACACCAACACAGTCTCTTGAAGCTCCACAACAAACTCCTGCCCGCCGGCACCACCCTCATCTGGAAGTAGCACGTTCATAAGTCAAGAACCGGTCGTGGTTAACCCCATGTAAATAAGAACACATATGAAAAAGTCATGGATAATTACCCGATCCGTGTAAGATTATTTTAGGCTCTTCAGCACGTATGGAAAGCCGGGTGACATCCTCGTCCATTGTCCTCGCACTGCATCTGTTCCTGGAGAGCTGAAAGTAAAACACAACATGTATGATGCCAACTCCAAAGTCAGTCATATATGTTAGTGTGTATGTTAACATACAGCTAGCCAGTCACACACACGGTCAGTACGTTTACATGCAACAATGCATTCGAATTTCTGATCGTATCAGATAATGACATGCATAAGAGATATATATATATATATATATATATATATATATACATACACACACACACACACCTGTCAGTGTTTGGTTTGATCACAATCATACTTTATTAGTCTTTCATTAGTACAGTCCATGTCTCCTATAAGAGACAGACCTGTCCATGTCTCCTATAAGAGATGAAAAGACAGACCTGTCCATGTCTCCTATGAGAGATGAAAAGACAGACCTGTCCATGTCTCCTATAAGAGATGAAAAGACAGACCTGTCCATGTCTCCTATGAGAGATGAAAAGACAGACCTGTCCATGTCTCCTATGAGAGACAGGTCTCATGTCTCTGCACACGGGACGAGGACATGTAAACAGTATGGACAGCCATGTAATGTCCCCTGGATGTACCATCCCCCCACCTCCAGGTGTGAAATGATGCCGCCGGTGTGTGCAGATGTGGCGTACCGCTCGGTGCTTAAAGATGCGCTAACATGTTGATCTGCTGTGATCACGACATCAAAACTAACGTGTTAAACCGCGTTACACACACCGAGCCCGATATTAACAACCAGAACATACATGTGGTGAGAGCTGGTTCATACATGTAGCATGATTAAAGCCAGTTTTGTGTCTGTCTGTAGCAACTAGCTCGTTTTCTTCACTAGCGTCCGCCATTTTGTTAGCCTGTATGGACGGATGCTAATTTAAAGTGAAAATGTCTCCGCGGAAGCAACCAGCCGACCGTTAACCCTACCGCCGACATTAACGGTCACAATCCAGTACAACCGACATTACCTAACGGCCACCGGTGAACTGAAAAGCCGCGGAGTGCGGCGGACAGGCTAGCTAATGGGGAGGCCACGGTAACCAGGCTCGGCCTATGTGGAGGCCCGGGCCTGAGAAGAAAAGGCCCGGCCTTGAGCGGCCTCTCAGCGACAATAAAGAAATACACTGAAATACAATATGCATGCAAAAACAGACACACACACACAAACGCAAATACAGCTCTGCAAAGGGGCACCTCGGAGCGAAAGGGACGCGCGTACCAGATTTATGCTGCACGGATGGCCTCTGTCCGCTCCTCGGCTTCCCAGGCCGCCTGGTTCCCCCAGACTCGGGCTGGATTCAGTCGGGAATTTTGTGTTATTTGGGCGGGCCGGAGAGGAGCAGAGAAGGAGGGGTTAGGGGTTGTTTCTGGAGCTATGCTGAAAGCAAAGCAGGACGTCTGGAGCCAGAACTTGTCATGCTACAGCCCCCCGCTCCTCCAGCTCCGAGGCCGCCGTCAGCACGACACGTCACAGCCCGAGAGCAGCAGGAAAATGCGGAAGGGTTGTGGAAATCACACCGGCAGGCACTAAACAGGCCATAATCTGAGGACCGGCATTCAGACGGGGCAGGGCACAACCAGAACCGGAGGGGTCAGCAATTAGTATGAGTCCCGGGGTTCGTGTGGATCGGGCTTTAATGCCGACATTAAAATGTGATTATACGCTGACAATAAAATGTGTTTAACTGTGACCTCCAGACCGACACAGAACATCTAAACAAAACAACGAACCGCTGACTGCTCTGATTCATTCATTCATTCATTAACAACACCAAGTCCTCCATCTCCTGATCAGAGGAAATGACTCTGTGTATGTGTGTGTGTAAATAACTATATACTGATTAACACAGATAAATGTCACGGCATACATTTGCTTTAATTATTGAGTACATTGACTTTAATTACATATACAGATAATGTAATAATAATCACTTCGATTATCAGCCTTTGTTTTAAATGAAAATACAAAAAATCTTAAAGCATCATTCATAATAATAATCATAATAATTCAACTTTATAATAACAGTGACAGTGCTTCATAATTAGTACTTTTATATATTTATTTTACTAAACTACAGTACGGTACTTTTACTTGCAATATAGTATTTTTTTATGTTTACTGGTCTTTAATTAAAGAATCTGAAGCTGAGGATTCATGCAAATCTACTGACAGTAAAGATCTATTTGTGGACACCGTGTGCAGTTATTGTCAAACATCATTACGGATATCGTTCATTATCAAAGATAAGTGTTGATTTTTAATGTATTTACAGCAATAAAACAAATCTCTGATCAAACAAAACAGGATAACTCCATCATGTCAAGTAATAAAACAGACGTGAGTTCACAGTTAAGTCATTTTGAGCAACTCCTCCTTTTCAATCTCAAACAGACGCCAGCCTTCTTCAGAGGACAGATCAGCTGCTCCTCTTCGTTTGTAAAACTCAATAGACTTTGTGTTGTTTTCTGCCACTAAGAAGTGCATCCCACTGCAGCATGTCTTCACTGCTGTCTAAGAGACAAAGAAACAGATAAAGACATCTGAAACCATTTAAATCAAGTTCAGTCACCAAAGAAGCTTTCAGTGCACATGACCTCTGTACCTCACTGAGAACCTTCAGGATCTGTGAACCAATGCCAAGACCTGGTGACACATGAAATGTTCAGAAAACAGGAGAGTATGCAGAAACTCTTTTCTCAGTGACTTATTAACCTTTATCACATCATTTACAACAGCACCACCTCACCACGAAAGTCCTGCATGACGTAGAAGTCCTCCAAGTACAGAAGCTTTCCAATCCAAGGGTCATATGTGAAGTAGTACATAGCAAAAGCAATCACAGTGTGTCCTACGAGAAAACACACAAGTTAAAAGACAAAATGAATAATCTGATTTTAAAAGATATTTAAAAATAACTTTACCCTCTGAATTTTGTTCTTTTGGGACTTCGGCGACCAGACAGTGGTAGAAGGGATGATCCCCGAAACCATCTTCAAGTAGATCTACATGTGGGACATTTCATTTATCAGATAGAGATATTTTCAAAATAAATGTTCAGAAATATTAATTATTCATTATAGTTCAACATAAACCTTTCTCGCTCAGCACCACCTTCTCTTCCATCTGTTCAAATCTAGCAAGTTCCTAAAAGACAAAAAGATAATAAACATGCTGTCAGTCAGTTGGTTGTTACATATATACATGGTATGTACATGTACATGTATGTACATTTGTCTTACCTTTATGAGACGCAGGATATCGGACACGTCATTGGGTTCAGCTTTCCGTAATATAAAACTGGCCATTTTCTCTTTTTGTTCTTTTTGCTCACAAGTCCTCTGAATGTAAATAAAAGCAAAATTAGTTTCTTCATCCGCTCTTCAGGAGTTCATCCCCCGAAAGTGAACTGAAAAACCTGTGAATCCTGAAGTGCATTGATCGTCACACCGAGAAGAATAACACCTTCGTCAACGTATCTCTTAAGTGTTGGGAAGTGGGAAGTCCGTATATGGCCCTATGTATAACAGCCCTTCCCATCCTGTGTTTTTCCTTGTTACCTTCACTGGACTTCTGAAAGTTAAAAATTAACCACACATGGAAAAAACACAAGCACTGCACAAAATGTGTGTATGGAATAACCCATGTGACATTTACTAAGAAACTAATTATTCTTCAGCAGCAAAAACTCATTTTACAATCTGAGATACATCTTGGATGGATGGATAGGTGGATGTTTGCCTGAATCCTGCTGCTGCTGCACTCAAATGGTTTTATAATTTAATTTACACATTTAATTCATATCAATTCAGATTTAATTTATATGAATTCATGTTTAATTAATGTTTAATTTAACACATGTAAGTCTTATTTATATTTTGATATTTTGTTGTCTGTCAGATACAGAAAACAGCTGCTGTTAATACAGTTACTGTAGTTACAGTTAACAGTCACTTTAGTTTCAAATAGTTAATACAGTTACTCTAGTTACAGTTAATACAGTTACTGTAGTTGCAGTTAATAGTTACTTTAGTGTCAATTAGTTACTACAATTACTGTAGTTACAGTCAATACAGTCGCTTTAGCTTCAATCACTTGATACAGTTACTGTAGTTACAGTTAAAGTTACTTTAGTTACTGTTAATACAGTCTCTTTAGTTTCAATTAGTTGATATACTTAATGTAGTTACAGTCAATACAGTTTGTTAATATACTTACTGTAGTTACAGTTAATACAGTTACTGTAGTTACAGTTAATAGTTACTTTAGTGTCAATTAGTTAATACAGTTACTGTAATAACAGTCAATACAGTCACTTTAGCTTCAATTAGTTAATATACTTACTGTAGTAACAGACAATATAGTTATCTTAGTTACATATAGTTACAGTTAACACAGTTACTGTAGTTATAGTTAATACTGTTATTTTAGTTCTGTCTTGCTGAGGTGGTGTTAAAGTTTAACTATTTATCCAGAATTTATTCATCAGTGTAACTGTCTCTGTCCAGATAGATAGATAGACAGAAAGGCATGATAAAGTAAGAGTATTTTAGGAAAACACATTTTATTTGTACTTTCAGTATGCAGTGGATTTCATAGACTGGAACAGAGGTCAGTTCAGTTTATCAAAATACTTGAGCTTTCCTGAAGGGTCGGGAATGATCTGTGGGGAGGAATGAGTTCAATTAGAGCACAAGTAATTTCAAAGAAATTAACTACACCACTAAAATATGAGAATTTACTATAAACCAGGCTGACGTAGATGTCACTACTATCCCATTTATTGTTGACAAATCTTACTTAAATTTTCTACACTAGCTGATACCAGTGATGATCCAGATCACTGGTGATACTCACTGTGTCACTGCCTGGCTTCCATCCTGCTGGACACACTGTGAAAAATTACACAACTGCAGTCAGCACAAGAAAAACAACTGAATCAATTTGAATGAGTTTACAGTTACTCCATGAAAGTAATTTCACATGTTGGTTAGAAATGAGTTTAAGGGTTAAGGTTCCGGTCCGTACATTCTCCATGTTTCACAGTATACTGGAAGGCCAGGACTAGGGCTAGTGCTAGGGCTACTGAGGTTTAATGGGGTTAGGGTTTGGGTTTGTACCTTCTCCGTGTTTGTCAGTATACTGGAAGGCCTGGACCAGTCGCAGAGTCTCATCCACAGATCTACCCACTGGAAGGTCGTTCATGGTTATCTGCCTCAGGACGCCTTTTTCATCAATGATGAAGAGACCCCTGAGACACATTCAAGCACTTTGGTTTACTAACTTCTGCTTGTTGAGAGTCCCTCCACATCAAAGAAGCATCAAATATGAATCGAACGGAGAGATTTGAAGGTTTTACAAAAAAATCATCTCAAAGTTGCTCTTAAAGCTCCTAAAAACCTGAGGGTGTTCAATGTTCACCAAGAAGACACGTTGGTCCTAAAGATAAAATGTGAACCCGCACCTCAGTGTGTGTCCCTGGTCCTCCAGGTAGACTCCATAGTCTTTAGAAATCTGATGAGTGAGGTCTGACAACAGGGGGATTTTCATTGGTCCAAGTCCACCCTGCTTTCTTGGGGTATTGATCCTGATGTGGAAAAAAAGAACATTTTGGAGCTCTGGAGTTCAAAATAATCTCGACATTTTATATATAGACATTTATACACACACACACACATATATATATATATATATATATATATATATATATATATATATATATATGTCTTACCAGGCCAAGTGGGTGAACTGGGAGTCAACAGAGCAGGCAACCACCTCAGTGTTGATGGCACGAAACTCGTGGACACGATCACTAAAAGCAATGATCTCAGTGGGGCAAACAAACGTGCTGCAACAGACAGAAACAACCCACTAACATGAATACAGCGTGTGGTGCAGAAACACACATGATGTGATGATGGCACATACGTGTTACTCACAAGTCAAGAGGATAGAAGAAGAAGACGAGGTACTTCCCTCGGTAGTCAGATAGTTTGAGCTCCTTGAATTCACCATTTATAACGGCAGTTCCCTCCCACTGTGGCGCCGGCTTTGAAACTGAAGCAGGAAGAAGAAAACAGAGATTTAGAAAATTCATCATGTGTGTTTGTGTGACAAAATGTCATCATTACTTTTCTTGTCATGATGTGACAGCCACTTGAACTGTTTCTCTATTGAAACCGATAAATTACCGCTCCTAAAGGCCGATATGGATACCGATGACCCTAACCATAACACACATATACATATATATGATGATGACCTAAGATCATGGCATTAATACTATGAACAAACCCCAAAACATTTGACTCTTTAAATGGACATATTATATATAACATATATAGAGAAAACTGACACACTGACTCTATCGTAAACCATTTCAGAGATACTCACAGATATGTAAAACTTCAGACTTTTGGGGCGGATCCGCCCAATTCGTCCTCAGAGGGTTAGACACTGAAACATATGAGGCAGCTTTGCACACAGTGCACTCAGCCTCCCACTAACTATTTTTTTTTTTTTGCAGTTCATCTGTGAAGCGGCACTTTCGCTTCGGCATTTTGTGTGCAGCGCTGCTCCGCTGTATGCTCCACTGCTCCCTCTGTGTGTGTGTATGGCTGCGGTCGATTTAGTCAAATTTGCTTAGGAACATGTCCGCCATGATAAGAGCTGTTCGAATTCTCTAACTGTGCAACGTTCAGTCATTCACAACCAGAAAACATGAATGTATTTAAACGGTGTAATGCAGCGTGCAGCAGAGAGCGTGTGAATATGAACATACGTGCTGACGTGATGTCAAACTTTGATCATGAAGTGTGTCCTGTTGTTGACTGTGGAGCTGCGTTCACACAGAGTACAAACTGTTTGGAACTGTGCCATCCAGCGTCCTGCAGATCATCATGAAGTTCCCGTTGCTGATTAATCATATATCTTTGCCATAACTTGCTAACATGTTTCTATCTGAGTGGACAGAAGGGTGAGCGACCAGACCAGGTAACAAACACTTCACCTGACTCCTGTGACAGGTGGACAATATTCATTTATTATTTAACTCTGACGTTGATGATGACGACACATTTTCACCGGGTTGTCCACGTTTATATTTTCTGCATTAAACTACATGCTAAAAGCGCGCGGGGAGTATCTAGGAAGTATCTCAGATGCGCGTTTTGTAGTCCATCTTCTGGACTTTGTAGTTTTACCACAGATTACGTCAATAACATTCACCGTCGCATAAGTGTAAGAGCAGTCGTCTTCTCCTAACTCCTTGCAAATTTTCCTTCACATCTTTCCTTGACCTCGGGACGTTTTCCATCGAGTTCAAGGAAAGGTTAGGAAAGGACTTAGGAGCTATTTTTTTGGTCTATTCGACCGTATGTGTGTCGCAGAGCATCTCTGGAGTTCGGGAATTACGTCAGTATCGTAGTATTCTGTGTAAAGCGCCAGTCATATACACGCTTAATGGTCCCATGAAAAACATGAGTTACGCGTCTGGTCGCCCTAAATAATAAGCGACCTGTCTTCTTCTGAAATGTTGAAAGACTCCCACACAATCGACGCCATGCTGTCTGTTTTTAAACGTAAGCACGGTGTGCTGCATTCATGGTGTGACGGAAGTTCTTGTTCCCACGTTTGCTAATCATTCTTAAGGCCTTTTTAAGCTTATATTGTTTATGTGTAACGTGTGGAAAAAGACCGTGGATATCAAGTTAAGCCAGCAACTACCAAAATTATAACCGAGTTAACGAGTTCTTTTCAGACATGAGGGGGAATTCTTGAATTTTCCTGAATTTTCTCAGAAAGAGTTTTTGATTAGGACAACGTCACTTGAACGCAGCATTCACTGCAGGCCATTCTGGTTTCATAGTGAGCGAGGCACTGCCATGCTGACACATTTATACATGTTATCGGGGTCGTGACATCGGACTTATCGGAATGACGTAATAATTCACTCAGACATGATATGTCATGATGATAAGTCTGAGTGAACTCACCTGACTAACAGGACAAAAAGTGCACTCTCAGGTGTTATAAATCGTAAAATAATGACAAAGAAAAACACGTTCATATCCAAAGCTGCACATTACACGTGTTTTTTGTTATTTTGTCCACCCACTCTTATTATTATGAGGTCACATACCGTCACATGTTGAGGGGCGGAAGGAGGAGTGGATCTGAATGACGTGTCCCACTGTCTGATTAAAGTGGAGTTAATCTGAATTAAATGAATACATGTGTTTCTTGTGCCTGATATCCTGACACGGTCCAGGTGATCTGTGGTGTTATGCGGGGTTTTGCGGGGTTCTGGAGGGTTTTGGATCGTTATGGAGTTCCATGCTGAAGCTGTAGCAGCTGTTTGTCTCCAAACCTCTGCGCGCGTAAAAAAAGAGGACAGAGACTCACTCTTGGCTTTGCTGAGGTGCAGGGAGTGATCGGACACGGGGACCCGGAAAGCCTCTCCAGGATAGACGTGTCCTCCCGCGTAGTTGTGGCACTGGGAGTTTTTCACATGAGCACCTTCCTCTGCAGAAGTGACCGTGAAGAGTAGGAGGAGGGCGGCGCACAGCGCGCAGAAAACCTCCTTCAGGTGAAGCTGGAAGACAGAGTCCATGATACGAAGCTTAGAGAGCCACTGGACGTCAATGCGCGTCAGGCTGGATCTGAACAGACTTTCCTCCTCCTCCTCTTCCTCCTCCTCTTCTTCTTCAGGTTTCACAGCAGCTCACTGTTGCTTTACTGCCATCTTCTGGAGTTAATTAGACCACTTCCTTCTACACGTTCCTTCTCCCTTTATTTCATTAGTAAGGTGCAAGTACAGCGCCTGATGGAGGAATCAAAGCATACAGCAAACAGCCAGAGGTCAGAATCAAACCGTGGGCCACTGCAGCAAGGTCTGAGCCTTTGTACAAGGGGCACATGCTCTATCACTTAAGCTATCAAGGCATCCTGTGTCAGGTATGTTTAAAGAATAGACCTCTGTTAGCACAGAAGAATAAAGTTTCACGATTTCAAAGAGACACAGGAAGTGTAGAAAATAAAACAAAATAAAGATAATAATAATAAAACATTTTAAAATAAACTTTTATAAAGCATTTAAAAACACTTTGAGAAAACACTAATAAAAAACTGCAATAAAAGAGTAATAGTATTTGTTGTTTATTAAAGTTTGATTAATTAATTTAAAGAATGAAACTTTTTAAATACTGTCTGATGTTAATGAATTATCCATTAGTTTTCTTCTCATCTGTTCAATTACTCTTTACAGACCCTAACGTACATTTTCCCATCGCAGAGCAGCTTAACGCCTCCTCCAGAGGGGCTGACTTGGCTTGTTTGTCTCATGGTTTACGTAGTGCACAGAGCCATGCAAAGATCATTAAATCACTGTTTTACCACTCAGCTTAATCCCCTCAACAAAAGAGGAAGACACAAAAAAGGAGAAAAGGGAGCGAAGAAGTGGTGGGTGAGATTAAGTAGAAACTTGATGGATGTAAACTGACGGCTCTGTTTCCCAGCATTTCTAAAGGGGAGTTAAGATCCTGAGTCCACATCTCTGAAGCCCGGAGCTGATCGGACCTTCACCGTTACCCCTGCATGGCTGGCCATGCTGTGAGTGTCCGCTGCCATCTGCCGGATTACTCAGCAGGGTATATTTTTATAGAGAGCATCCTATTCATATCCTCCTGCAAAGGTTTACATTAAGGTTGAACTCGGGTGCACTTACAATGCATATGAAGTAAGCTGTGTCTTCTTACAGTCCACCCACACCCCCCAATCTTCTCACTGTTCTAGAGACGAGACCTTCACGGTGCCATGAAAGAGGATCTTATGCCATGATGTCTGCTGCTGATTTATTTTCTGTGCCCAGCATGACGAAAACATTTGTATGTGCCAAGTGTGATTGTTTGTTCTAATAAGCATCAACAGGCCGACTTCTCCGTGTTACCATACAGGTGAACTCATTCCTGGGAAAATGCTTTTCTCTTTCTCAGCCTCGTAGGCGAGATGGCGTCCCCCTTTTTCCTCGGCCTAACGGGATTAGTCGTGCCAGTGCTACCCCGGCTGTCACGGTACTGTCTACTTCCCATCTCTCTTCTGGGACTCTAATGTGATTAACCCATTCCCTGTGGTCCAAATGGTTCTGGACGGGAGGAGGGGAGGAGGGGGGCACCTCCTTGGCATGTTCCTCCCCATGGCTGACTCGCTATCATTGGCAAACATGTCAGGAAGGAAAGGCCAAGGTCGAAGGTCCATTAGGTTTTATAGAAAGAGTTCATGGTCACTTTAAATGATAAATGTATTAATTAATTTATTATTATATCAATAAATCAAATTACTTAATAAAATCTCTAGTGGATTAGCAGTTTGCTATCACCATGAAAGTCATTCATGAAAATCTGTTTTCACAGATGGCGGCCCTGAATATTTACTGCTTTCTTAAGTGGAGACAATAATGATGCCGACGCCCATCATCCTGTCAAATGTCAGCTCCGCCTGTTTAACACACGTCACGCTCATTTTAGACTCATCTGTAGCAAGTCTTCTTCAGGGCCTCCGAGGCAGCATGGGACTACATGGCCCCAGAAACCAGAGATCTGCAACAAAACCCTGAGCTGAGATTACTTTTACTTTTTACATGTATGACAAAGTGCAGCTAATTATTTGTTAATAAAACAAAATTCTTTCTGAATTCTCCAAAACTCTTCCAGACTCTTTATGGCTTTCCTTTTGAGGTGAAAGATTGTTTTTGAATTTGAAACTAATGGATCACAATAATGTTTTCTTGTAAAGAACAAGTTCTTCCTGCACATAAAACCAAATATTTATAATAAAATAATCCAGTTTAAAGTCCCTCAGGTCCACTAGCACCATGCTGAGTTCAGGATTACTTCACGTGAGCTCACAGCCTCAGTCAGGCGACGGCACGGAGAATTAAGACTCTTAATTAAGATTTTTTACCAGTCTGCATGTGCTGTTCATATGCGAGACGACTGGCTTTAAATGGTTGGGAGCGGCGGGGGGGGTGGATCATTAAACAGCTGCTCTGAAACAAACCTCAAGTTAATATGGAGATGGAATGGGTCCATCAGTGTTTTTAAATTTGCACACATTCAGAGCACAGTTTTATATTTGAGGCGTGAAAGAGCAAAAAGAAAACAATTCAACATTGTGGCTCAAAGACAATAGTGGCTGGGGGGGGGGGATTTGGTGGGTTTCCAATCCTGATATCGAGCCTAGTACCATGTAATAGAAGGTGACACTTATTGTATTAGCAGCAGCTAATGAGTGTCTAAAAGCCTGTGTGACTGTGTAAACCGACCAATCTCATCGTGTGTGTTTGGCAAAAAGAAAAGACGGTAAAAACTCAGTAGAGACAAGGATGTGAAGTTCAGCCTTAAAAAAAAGAAACAGAAGCAGGAGGCTTTAAGTTTAAATCTGACAGAGATATAAAGAGGAGCTCAACCACATTTAATCTTTTCATAATATAAACAGACCACAAACCAACAGCCTGTTTGCTAACAGCTAGCTAATATTACTGGCTAGTCCAGCAGCAGTCAGCCAGCTCGGCGTCTGTCTTTCAGCCTTTTATTTCACCAAGCTCTCACCAACCACTAAAAGTCAGTCCCAGATTTACTCTTGTCCGGCGGCTTCTTGCTCGCTCACGCTCTCCTTTTCTCTTCTTAGCTTCCTCCGTCAGCGTCCTCTTCACTCTCTTCTCCTCTGCCATTATATTCATAGAAGCTGCTGAGCTGAGTTACATTGCCCGCTCACCCAGCTCCATTTCTGGCACGCCGCTGACTCGACTCCCTGTCAACATTCCCCTGCACCGCAGTTGTGTAAACCACGGTGCTCTGAGCTGTCTGAACAGCCAGGCTGTCCAACAAACTGAATTACCATTAGCTAAGAGCAGCTAACAAACTGAGCTAACATTAGCTAACAGCTGCTACTAAACTAAGCTAACATTAGCTAAGAGCAGCCACAGCTATCAGCAGTTTACTTCACTGTCCATCATAAACTCTGTAAATCACAGAGAGTTGAGGCGGAGCAGCCGGAGGACATCAGAGGGAAAACCAGGAAACATTTTCTCCATAAAATCTGATCCAGTTTCACCAGAATCAGTGAAATAGTTGGTGCTGTGTGACTTAGTGCCGTAAAGCGTTACGTACTTCTCCCGACCCGGAGCCCAAAGTTACATAGTGTGAGAACAGACGTACGACTGACAGAGACACCGTTCACCTGATTACAAGTTAGTGTAGCATCTAAAGTCTCTTAGTGTATCAGAGAGAAGTTACATGATGTTGGTATAGCTGTGAAGTTTTCTGAGTTCCATAATTCTGCTCTGATCTAAAATCTAACAGGTCTGAGGTCTGTTTGATCTCCCAATCTAATCAAATTAACAAGCAAACAAACTTCATCCTATGAAGTTATGAAGTTTGTGTCTGTGCCTGTCTCTGATGTCCAGTTTTAAATAAATCACATGGACAGAAAATAACATGAAACCAAAGCTTTAAATTTCTTGGTAATAATTTGCCAATAACTAGTGTGTTTATGCAAACACTCATGAAACAATCAAATGTGTAATTCTGTTTTTAGCCACAAGGTGGAGGTCTGACTGAATGAATGTTGACTGAATCTTCTGTAATTGATCAGAAATATCAACTTATAGAAGAAAAACAAATGTAGTTCTTTTTATTCTTAAATATAAATCTTTATTTAAGATTATTTATTCATTTATATGCAATCTTTATTTCGTAAATATTGTTTGAATATGCAATACATCTACTTTAATTGATTTGCTGTTCAAATATATTTAAATTAATCTGTCAGTGTAATGTAAGGTCAGTCATAAAATAATAATAATGATAAACTGCAGTGTTTCTGTGGTAGTCAGTATATTACCCATGATGCATTGGAAAATTCAGCTGCACTAAACAGGTGAATTTTCTTATTTGATTGACATATGCAGGTTCATGACATAGACAGACTCTCAGACTCTTAACATGTTCACATATACCATGACATTTACTGTTTATGTCAACAAAACATATTCAGAACATTTTCAGAACATTACTTTCCCTCGAAGCTTTGAATGCTGTCATCCAAACCCTTGAATTCTTGTCATTGTTCCAACTTCATGAACACTCTGATTTGTTTTCAGTGTGAAAAAAGTTGTGGTGAAACCAGGACGCTGTCAGCTGGAGGCTCATGGCCCATTGGAGATATAATGACATCAATGAAAGTGGGCTTTTTAAACAGGCTTACACATAACCCGGTCCTAACAGGTCCACTTCAGTGCAACCATCTGAACGTAACTCAGGTTGACACAATTTGACCTCAGCTGATACCCGTCTCCGCCTGCCTTTGTTTTCACCTTCTCTCTTGGGAATTTTATTTAACACTTTGCTTACAGACTCTATCAAATGTTCTCCTTTTCTAAGCTCTCATTTCTCAACATTTGCTTTTCTATTATTTCCCAGAAGTCCTCGTCCTTTCAGAAATGAGCCTTTGTAGGCCTTTACTGAGGGGGCCTGGGGGTCTGACATTTGTTTCTCTCTCCTAGTCTTCAAAGGAAAAAGCTGCTTTGGAGGCTTGAATGAAGAGGCCATTGTTGTTAGATTAACTTCAATGTTTCAAATACAAACATTTAAAAACTGCATCTTATTTCATTATTGATTATAAAACACTCAATCTGAATGTGAGTTAAGTTTCCATGAATGAGAAGCTTCACTCACTTCTTAAGAAACAAAGATTTCACAGTCAAATGAACGTTAAAAGAATCATTATGTCTAATGCTGCTCAGCACAAAGCTTGTCTAATCTTTGTTTTCTGTGGCTTTAAGCTCAGTGTCAAGTGGCGGATGGTTTGAAATAAATCACGTCACCTGCTTTTGACACAGGTGTCATCTCACATCATGTTGTTTGTTTCAGGCTCAGATGTTTGTTCTCAAGTTTGTAAATCAGCTGATGGATTGCGATTTTTGTGAGTATCAATTTTCAATATCATTATTATTATTTCTAATTTCAGATTTTGATTTGTTATATTTGTTTGGTCAGTACCTATTTTTTGAATATCATTGGATTAATTCTGACTTAAATGTTAATTATACATTTGTTATCTGTAATTATCTGTAACTCTTTAATTTGGTCATCAAAACAGCATTATCATGAAGAACAAACACTAAAGCATTATTGTACCCTCCAAACACAAGTCACACAGTCAATCCCCCCTTAGGTCAGGCAACACTCTCCATGTTGTTGCACATTTTTGAAAACCCATTTAAATTCTCTTAGGAAGCTCTGAATCAATCTTTAAAAAAAGGTAGCAGGTGGAGGCACAGATGACAAATCAGAGTTCCTGATTTCCTGATTAGTGTTCTGCTTCCTCTTGCAGAATCACACTTTGTTCCAACAGCCAAACAAAATATTGAGTTAAGCCACAAAACCTCCCTTTTTTGTGCTGACAGCCCATTATTTTCGCAGTGAATGGATGTGAGGTGTGAAGCAAAAATACTGTGAGGTTGAGATGTTGTGATGCTGTAAATACTGCTACAGTCTGCTACAGTCTGCAACACAGATCTCTATTCAGATATTTAATTAAAGACAGAGATGAACAGCAAAGATTCACTGTAAAAAAAAAAAAAAGCTACAAAAAGATGCACATTTTCTTCAATAAAGGGTTACCCATGATGCTCTGAACATTAGTCCTCTTCACATTCATGTTACTAACTTAGCTTATTTTCCAGAGTTTTTTAGCTTTCTTGTCTTGTTAGCTTCTCATAGATTGTGGCTACATCAACATGAGGTCTGCCCTTCTATCTTTAACTCAACTAGTCATGGCAGTTGGCCACTCACCAATGAGCTCGGTTATGCTCAAGGTTTCTGTAACACCATCGCCAAGTGCTTATTGCTGGTGTGAATTGTTGGGTCTTTGTAAAAAAAAATAGTACTGTAGGGTCTGGACCTGCTCTGTATGGAGCTTGTCAACTTTTGTTATGATTTGATGCTATGAGTGAAATTGAATTGAACTAACAAACCTAAAAAGAGATAACAGCAGTCAGTTCATACTAGTGATATATAGTAATAACTATGAACTAATAAATGTAAGAACTAATGAGCTGATATGAACTGCTTTTATTGGTTCATATATTTAGTTCACAAAGTTATTAGCTCACAAATGTAGCCGTTTATACAGTTATTAACAGTTAATGTCAGTTTCAAACTCAGTTGCGCTGTCATTTAATTTGCATTACCTTTCCACAGACTTTAATTTTTTGCAGTCTAATTTAATTTTTTTTTTTTTAGTCTATTTCTAGTTCTTATTTCTCTAAAAAAAAAAATTCGATTTGTCTCGTTGGACAGGTTTAATTTAAATGTATCTTTAGGTCTCGATTTATTGTCACAAGATCACAGTGACTGCAGTTTCACTCTTTATCCAGATGGTGTCACTAAATGTGTGATTATCATCATCAGACATTTCATACAACTGATGATTGTTTATATGAGAATAAGTTGATTATTACTTAATAAAATGTGAACTATAATGTGTTTTATGACTCATTTGGTCCAAAATAAATAAAAAAAACAAACAAACATGTCATTCATGTGTTCATGTTGTGAAAATTTGTATATTTATGCTCATTAGCTTTGATGAGTTACAGATATTGTTGTGTGTGTGTATATATATATACACACACACACACACACAGATGTACAGATATTGTTTTAGCAGATGCTGTCACCTTTAAATACCTCGAGCTGTTTTTAATCCAAATAAAATCAGGGCTAATGCTTCATTACTGACTATTTTTACATAATGATCCTCATGCTGCTGCTGTTAATTTTTTTATTAATGTAATTACGGGGCTCTTAGTGGACAGGGTCAGCGAGGTCTAATTACCCTGCGTCATGCTGGTAAATAGTCGGAGGTGTCTCTGAGCAGGTGGCCCTGGAGGTAAGAGGGAGACATGGGGCATACCGAGGCGGGCAATTACTGGATGAATTTCACTTTAATAAATGTTGAGCTACATTTGGAAATTCAGATAACGGAGCTTTCTGCCTAATGGGTGCTGCACTGAGGCCACTTGAGCAAGAAAATGATCTGAAAGAGGGTTTAATTAACACAAGCTACATGATCCAGGAGCGTGACAGCATGTTAAAGTGAGGGGGAGAGCACACAGCTCGGCATAATATGAAAATTAGTGAGGGGGAGGGGGGGAGCCAACTTTCATTTCAAGTCCTGAATTCACTTTTTTATATATATACACACAGTATTGTTTCAGGAGTCACAAACTGTCAGCATCTGTTACACGGAGAGTCCAAAGGAATGTTACATTACACCAGTCTATATATATATATATATATATATATATATATATATATATATATATATATACAGAGAGAGAGAGATAGACTTAGCTGGATGTATAAATGATGTGTGATCCTTTGTATGTATGTAGATTATGTATACATTTATGTATGTATAGGTTATGTCTGAATATATGTGTACATAGATTATGTATGAGTAGATTTATGTTTATGTGTGTTAGAATTTATGCATATGTACATGTATATGCAAGTGATCTGTTAAGCTCTGAAATGAATCTTGTAGTTTTCAGGTTTCAAATGATGCACAACACTTTAAAGTGGTTCTTAATACCCCCCCCTTCTGCAGGGTCACTGTGAGCACTCTCAGATATTTATAGCTGCTGTTAGTCAGAGAAGATGATAATGGAGGAATGCATATGTACATGGGCCAGTTAAACATATAGAGACAGCTCCATGCTTGTTTTTGTGGACTGTTTTTAGGGGTTAAAGCTGCAGTGTATACCTCTGTTTTGGGTGTATAGAAGATGTGGAGCTTTGTTTTTATGGAATGTTTTTAGGGTTTAAAGCTGCAGCATATAGCTCTGCGTTTGGTGTATAGAGGACATGGAGTTTTGTTTTTGTTTAAACACTGTATATGTGCCGTTTTGTGCATGTAAGGTCCTCATGGTTTTACACACCGCGGTCTCCCTCCGCTCTCCACTGGAGCTAAAAGCCCCGAAACAGAACAGTAATTGCCCAATTAGGGCCCTCGCTCTGTGGGCCGCGGAGCACTATGCGCCTCCACATGCTCACAGAGTCAGATAATTGAGCTGAAAGCAAATGAACGGATGGCAGACAAACAAGCTACTAGAAAATAATTACTTGGAGTGTTTCTTTTCAGTACCTGTACAGCGAATTTCATTATTGTCAATAGCCTCTAAAGCTGCTCGAAACGGTGGTATTTGTCATTTTCATAGAGACTTGATAATGACATTAATTTGTCTTAATGGGTTGGTTCTATTGTTAAAAATAGTAAAATGAGCAGAAATTGTCTTTCCTCAGCAGGTAGAGAGGACTTCACCACACTCCTGTCAGCATGAGGAGATAATTTGGTGTGCTTGTCAAATTTCCAATAATTTGTTATATGGAACATGAGTAATGCTAATACCATTAATGTCCATTTTCCTCTAAATTCATTACTGCCCTTTTTCCCTTTTATGTTTTAATGCCTCAGACATTTTTCTGAGTTTATATGAGGGTTGATTAAAAACATGCACATTTAGACACACATGTATAAACACATTTAAAGACATGTGGTGCTGTCAGTCGTCCTCTTCGAGTGTTTTTAAACCTGAAACATCTTTGCAGTCTGTCACAGAAAGGAAATATTCAAACAACAAAGCAGCTTTTAAAAAAGCGGTAAATAATCCTTAAAAATCAGTTTGTTTCATGAATTTAATGTCTGTGCATCACGTCCTCTGTGTCTATAATTACATTTGACTGCAAGTTCAATCATATTCTGCTAATTTCAATGAACCTTTAATGTTTTTCTTTCTGTCACTTCAACATCACAAGCCATTTAAACACCTGAAATGCAAAATAATCTTCAATCAAGACAAAACAAAAATATGATTTTATTTTTACCACTGAATAAAACATTTACTATTTAACCATTCAATTTACAAAAATGATTTGTGTTTTTATATACAATCAGTGAAAAATGTTTTAGAGAGAGAATAAAGATGAATCATTCATAAGATTTATTCAAATAGTCAGAAACCAAAAAAAAAAAAAAACACGGTTGTTTTAATTATTGCACAAATTAATACAATTCCAGTGAATAAACTTTTATAAAATAAAAGATTCATTATTTACGTCTCAGAAAATGATCCTGATGATCACCGATTCTGATTTAAGTCTGTCGATGGTGTCCATCACTTTACACTTAACATCAAATCACCTGAATAAATCTAATCTAATAAATGTCTTATTTTCTAATATGTACAGCAAAAAGAAGCCGACAGCAAAATAAAAACAGAACTATTACATTATACACACACACACACATTTAATTTCATTTAATGTATAGATAACTCTAATGTATATATAACTCTGCATAAAAGAAATGACATAAACACTGTAAGCGACTAATTCTTTCAAGAATAAAATAAGGCTTCTGTTTCAAAACTGAAATGAATAATCAAATCTGATTTAAAATGTTTAGAATTAAATTGATGATTTGAACATTTTTATGACAGTAATCCAATAAAACTACTGACGAACCTCTTAATGTTCACTCATGTGATGTTTTTCTATGTCTCTAAATTTGATCTCTAATAAATATTTATGAATAAATAATTAAATAAGAACTAACTTAAATTAGGAACTTAATTGTTGTTAAATTTGATGTGATCTGAACAGCCTGCAGGGGGCAGCACTGAAAATGCAATCAGATATTTAAAGTGTGATTTAGTTCAGTGTCCAGTGTGTCAGCACAAAGGAATTCATATTACTTAATTATAAGGAATAATTATATTATTATAATTAATTATAGTCAAGTCAGTTTTAAGCTGAATTGTTTTAAAGAAATTTTCAGGCTAACTTTGGATTCATGATTTCTTCTTTGATCTTTAATATCCAGTTAAATCCTGACTCTTTGATTGTTGTGCCTGAGTGCTGCAGAGGCTCATGGGAGATTTTGAGTCAAACCTCAGGTGTTTTTAATGCTAATTTCTGTCACCTGTTAACACATTGACTTCACTGATGTTTAAGCTTCATCATCACTCTGTTTGTATTTCATATAAATGTAAAAAAAATATATGTTACACATATTTAAAACAGACATGTTAAGCACAAAGTTATGTGTAATCAATAACTGATTTCAGTGATATATTAACCAGGATATTGGTTTCAATGCATAATCATGACATGTCAGTGAGTCCAAAGTAAAATGTCTATGATTCATGTTGTTATGTAATGCTGTGTTGAATAATAGTTTTTAAATAGAGACACTCCGCAGGGCCTGAGAGGAGAGGAGGGGTCTAAGGTCTGAGGACTAGATCTATGTTTGTATGTATGTATGTATGTATGTATGTATGTATGTATGTATGTATGTATGTATGTATGTATGTATGTATGTATGTCTTATTTATTCTGATGTGCTAACTGATGATCATAGATTATTTATTATTATTATTATTGATTGATTGATGAATTGATTGATTGCTGTCTACAGTGTCATTGCTCAGATTAAAATTAATAAACTTATTCAAGAAGGTGTGTAGAAAAATCAATGCAGTATGATTTAGTTTTAGTTTTGCATTATATCAGAGGAATTCAGTTCATGATTATTGATCAATAAATCATAATTATTAAATCTGCTTCTGTTGGTTCATTTTTGTCATTTGACTTTTAGACTGATCAGTTTGTGTTCAATGTAATTACAAAGAACATGTAATGATGTGACTTTACCATTATTCTTATTTTCACAGTATTTTATTAGTATTTTATCAGTATTTTTCAATGTGTTTTGAATAGTATTTATCATAGTATCTTCAGTAGTATTTTATTAGTAGTTTATTAGTATGAGCTGTGTGCGTGGCTCTTTGTTTGCATCCCGGTTGGAGGCATCGTGATTAGAGTATTTAAAATGAATTTAAAGGACGTGCTCAGTGTCTCATTTGACTAATTCATTGATGGTGTGTCTCCACCTGCTTCAGCCTCAATGCTGATGTGTGACACGCTCCTGATGAAGAGTCTGATGAAGAATCACTGACTTTTATTGGTGCAGAAGAAAAGGATGTGATGAAAGAGTCAAAGGCTGAGGCATAGAAAGAGGGAGGGGCAGAGGAGTGAAAAACAAGAAGCCATCCATCACACGGAGGAGAAGACACATTCCAGCAGCCTTTAGCAGGATACATTCACTCAGAGCCACAATGGAGGAGGGAGGAGGGGGGGGGGTCCACCAGAGGCTGGGGGGGCGGCCTCACACTCAAAGCCCCCTTCAGTCCACATCAGACCCTGTATGAGCATGACAAATGTACATTTTACTGCAGCTGAAAACAACTAAACTGAATCCTGCAGAGGAGGAGGATACTTTACATTCTTAACCCTCCTTCTCTTCCTTCCTTCCTTCCTTCCTTCCTTCCTTCCTTCCTTCTTTCTTTCTTTCCTTCCTTCTCTTTTTCCTCCTCTCTCTCTCCTCCCCCCTCCTGGCAAAGTTGGGGGTATTTGGGGGTATTTTGGGGGTGCTCTGGGGTGGGGGGAGCAGGTGATGGCTTTCTGGAGTGCTCTCATTTACACTCGTCTCCTCCTTTTTCTGTGTGAGCAGCGTGAAGAGGTGGAGAAAGAGACGCCTTCTCTGAGCTGCACCTGCCTGGGGTGACAGCATCAGGTGACCTCTGACCTCACACCTTCAACAATAAACTAGTATGACCCAGACCTGCTCACATACATCACACATATACAATCATCAGATACACACACACACACACACCTGTGAAACATGTTTTCATTTAATAAATTTCTACACTGTAGAGACACTGAAGACATCAAAACTATGAGATCACACATCTGAATGGTGAGGTTTAAAAGTTGAACCAATGAATGGTTTCCCAACAGTCTTGAAGGAATGCTCAAATGTGCTAAGCACTTGTTGGCTGCTTTTCCTTCACTCTGCGGTCCAACTCCTCCCAAAGCATCTCAACTGGCTTTAGGTCAGGCGACTGTGGAGCTCCGGTGTTGTGATGCAGCTCTCCATCACCTGGTTAAAGAGCCCTTACAGAGCCTGGAGGTGTGTTTGGGGTCATTGTCCTGTTGAAAATCAAATGATGGTCATACTGAGCTCAGTGTCTCTGCAGAATGCTGTGGTAGCCATGCTGGTTACATTTGCTTTGAATTTTGAAATCACCAGCGTCAACAGTGTCACCAGCAAAACACACCATCACATCTCCTCCATGCTAGATGGTGGGAACCACACATGCAGATACCATCCATTCATCGTCTCTGTGTCTCACAAGGACACAGTGGTCTGAACCAAAAATCTCAGATTTGGACTCATCAGACCAAAGTCCATATTTCCTCTTATCTAATGTCCATTTGTGTGTTGGTCTCCCTCAGTTGTGGTTTGTTTACAGTAATTCAGACCATGAAGGTGTGATTCACATAGTCTCCTTTGAACACTTGATGTTGACATGTGTCTGCTATTTGAACTTGCCTGACTCGCACAATTTAACCTGTTAATAAGTGAGCATCAGCCCAGTCTTTGTGTTAGGCTAAGCTGTCTGGCTGCTTCATGTCGCCATGCAGCTTAAATTCATACGCACACAGAATGTTTCAGAACCTGGTCCATGTGTTTCATCAGAACCTGATTCCGGTCCTCATTGGTGAACTGAGGTAGGTTTTGTGTTTTTTTATAAAAAAGGAGGCCTCTTTATGTTTTGGTGTCATCATAAACAGACGGTCTTTATTCAGAGTACTGAGGTCCATTTAGGTTTTTGTCAGGACTTGGAGAAGTTTTAAAATTGGTGTTGGTGGACCTCTGGCCCGGACCAGCTGAAAGCCACTGTGTTGGTTTCTATGGTAATGGAGAAAAAGTTCTCGCGCCGCGTGTCGCCTCCTGAATAGAATCCATCTGCAAAACAGTGAGATGGGCAGTGACCCGTCAGCACACGTAAATGGACCTCAGAACCTCATATATTCCACATTTAGTCAAAAGCGAGTAAAAAGCCGTCACAGAGGTCATTAGAATGAGGGGCCGGGGTCCAACAAAAGCTCAGTCCACAAAGACTGCAATAGAAATTTGAGAAGAAAAGAGGATATTGAGTTATGAAAATCATATGTGTGGGGGCAGGCCTTACTGATGCAAATAAACTTCTCATTCATTGATCTCACCAACAGAACAACAAAAACATTTGAAGAACCTTTAAAAAGTTCCTTTAGTTTGTCTTTAAAAGTGAAGAAGTTTGTGTTGAAGCTTGAACATCAGAACAAAAGTGGGCCCTGAAAGGAGGCTAATGTGAGCTGAATGGGAAGGAAATGGGCTGAGCAGCAGGAGGTCATATGTGAGAAAAACTTTAAGGAAACGCTGCGTTTTTAGAGACCACTTCCTGTTTGTTTGTGATGATAATGATGATGTGATGATGATGATGTGATAATGAAGTGCTGAGCTTAAAATTAGTAAATCTTGATTATGTGAGTTGTTTTTGGAGATTTTTCCCCCCTCCCTCCTGCTATAACTCTCTGACCTCCCTCCTCCCTAACCCTGACCCCCCTCTGTGGTTTCCCATGGTCCTCCAATTGATTCAATTAAGTGAACACACAAAAACCACAAAAAAACATATGCTTAAAGATGTTTTTTCTCAACCATGCACAAAACAATGTGATGGCTGCACTGAGGAAACTGAAAAAGATCAAATGTGAAAATAAATGTTTCTGTTTTGCTTCCATTTCTCAGCTTTTCATTTTCAAAGAAAAAATCTACTGGTAACATCAGAGTGCCGAAAAAAATGAAACTGAAGGGAAAAGTGACAAAGAAGTAAATGATGGGAGGGAAAGAGGGGAGGACCAGAGGACCAAGGCACTGAAAAGGAGGGAGGAGTAGGGAGTCACCATCAGAAGTTGTTTTCTGCTTTGTTTTGTCAACAATAAAGTCTCTGAGTTTATTTCAGCAGAGAGAAATGAGGCAAACAGAACATCGCAAAAAAACGCTTTGCATTCTTCGGCTTTTGACTTTTAATGAAAGAGCAACAGACACAAAATGGGGAACAAAAGGGGGCAGTGTGGATGAAGGCAGCATCACTGACATCCAGCACTTTGAACAACTTGTCAGCGCAGACACTGAAGCACTGCATTCTGTCACATTTGTGTACAAACCCCCTGAAAGGGCCGGCTGACCGGCCCATTCCCCTTTATTGGAGTTCAAATGGCAAGAGGCATTCATTGTGTGTGTGGGAGTTCATTAAATTCATTGGTTTGACCTGTTATTTCTCAGCCAAAAGTCTGCTGATTTGGAAAAATGTGAGTCAGCTGAACGCACTGACCTCGGCAGGGTAACAGACCCTTTTCAAGAACATTTCAAGGCCTTTATATGAAGGGGGTCAAAGTTTGAGACATATCTATGGCAGAACCAATGGATTCACATCAAAAGAGAATTTAAAATCATCCAAAGATATTTAGAGCTCTAATGGCTCTGTGGATATCTCACAATAACATAAACTAAATAATTTCAACACAACTTCTAATTATTTCTCATTGACAAAGTTTAGATTCAATCATTGACAAACACGGTAGTCATACTGTCTGATAACCTGTCTTTAATGTTCATCTGTGATTTTTGACATTTTTTGGACAGAGAAATGGAGAGAAAATAGTTCAATTTGTTTCACTTTTGATTTAAGTGTTTTCTTTTTTTATTGTCACATTTTGAATGATGCACACGGGACAGCCAGTGGTTGATTTAGTACCTTTTGTTTTAGGCTGTTTAAAGTTCATACATGACCATTTTAGTTCCCATAACATAGCCACATTTAGATGTAAATGGGCTCATTAGAGCCCAGACTCAGCTTTGCATCTGTTTCCCATTCATTCTTGTCAGTCAGGCCACGGCACGCAGCTTTCTGCTCAACTATGATCTACAATGACAGATTTGAATGAACTTCAGTTATTCCATGCTGTCTTCATGTCACTGAGAGTTAATCTTTTAATGCATCTTTAATCTTTTTAACAAAGAAGAAGTAGCAGTAAAATGTTGCTACCATCATTTCTGGTATGTTCACAATGGCCATAAGTGAAACATCACTACCCTGCTAATAATAGAGCACTACACCAGGAAGTACACAGAGTACTACATAAAAGATTATGACTCTGACTCCCTGAACTCTGGACAGGAAACATTGGTCTGACTAGTGCAGGATGAAACAAGATCAGCACCAAACAGAACCAGTCAAGTCTTCATTTTAACATCATGACTCTGTTCTCTGTTCAGACTAGACACCAACTGGGACCATGTGAGATCAGGCGAGGATGGATTCAACCACCAGGCTGATGAAACTATGAATGTGTGAAGTCTGTAAATAATATTGTAAAGAGTCAGTCTAGACAAGCTCTGTGTGGAAAGAGACAGGAGAGAACTTCAATCATGATTTGGACATAAAGTTGATAAATATGATAACGTAATTTTTTACCATCTTGATTGATGACATATTGATATAAATGAAAGTAATCAGACTGTATCAATATTTAGTTTTAGAATGAATAATTATTCATCACATTAATAACCACAGCATGAATCATTAATAATGAACTAAAATAATGAAATAATTAAAATGATATTTTAATCACATTGTAATGTCACAGTTTTTACACATTAAGGTAAAAAAACATTTCAGTCCAAAGCCATCAAAATAAATTTAAAAGTCATTAAAGCAGACCAGATTAATAACGTCAGCTACAGAAAAATGTTTCTAAAACCTTTTCAATGAAATCCTGGAGTTTAGAATCATAATAACACTTTAATTACTTTATTTATTATTACTTTATTACTTATTTATTATTCTTATTTATATTTAATTTGATTCTATAATTATACTCGATAATTCTATTATTATTATTACATATAATTTATATAGACGAAGAATGAATTGTGAATATGGATTTATTTTTTTACATTATTTGTTACATTTTTGTCATCTTTAGCAAAACAAACACTTCATGACTGAAGAAATATTAGATTATATATAGTATAATATAATATATAGTGTCCAATTTGTATACGCTCTAACGCTGTTCCTCATTTCCATGTTTCAGATCTTTTTATATTTTTTGTATATTATATTAAATATTCACAGTAGTTTGTTCTAAAACACCTCCTCATCATATAGATATTTTTTATTTTTCAGCTCCATTAAATGACTGCTGACTCATGCAACAGGAAGCTTTGGGATTCCTGCAGTTCACCTGTAGAGTCTGTGGTCTGTCGGTCCTGTTGTGGTCTTTGTCTGGGTCCCGGTCACTTCAAGATTCATGAGTCCCTTTGGATCCTGGAGCCTCGACATATTGCAGCATTCAGCTGGTGTTATCTGTTGGGCTGGTGTGTGTGCTCAGCGTATGAATGATAATCAGGTCTTTGTGCGTCCATGAGGTGCAGCAGGATCTGCAGGCCGTCATGTCGCCTCAGGGGGAGATTAAAGGGGGGCAGCCGGCCCTCTGTGTCACGTCGACAGTCACAGCACCCATCCGAGCCGAGCCAAACCCCACCGGGACCCTAAATCCTGTTACACTGTCAGCTCAAAGCATTGGTTATATGAGCAATGTGTTTAAGTGTCTGAAGTATGAATTATTCATAACACAAAGAAAAAAATCAGAAGCACACAGACATAACACAAACATAACACAATCATGACAGGAACATAACAAAAATATGACAGGAACATAACACAAACACAACATGAACATAACATGACCATGACAGGACCATAACATAAACACAACATGAATGTAACATTAACATGACAGGAACATGATACAAAAATCACAGGAACATAACGCAAACATGACATGAACATAACACAAACATATGGAGCTATATATGTGAGATTATATATAGGTGACATAATTATTATTATCATGATGCAACAGTTGTATTGCAACTGTTGCACAGCAATTTCCCTCAGGATAATTAAAGCTTCTTGAATCTTGAAACTTTAATGTCAATAATTAGTCAGGGGTTAGTTACGGCTAGTCAAGGCTGAGTTATGGTTATTTGGGGCTATCCAGAGTTGAGTTACAGCTAGTTAGGGCTATTCAGGGCTAAGTTAGGGCTTCTCTGAGGTGAGTTAGGGTCACACGCCTGTAGAGAGGCTGCCAAGCTACAGGATCTTGGCACTTGAAGAGGAGGACTAGCTCCATCAGTGCTGCACCCTGAACAACCCGCCCAGGTCCATAAGATTAGAGTATAAGAAAGTGAAAAACTGTCATTTTATGTTTTCATGGGGATACGTATCCTGAATGAGGTGGAAGCTTTCTGGGACTGGTTTACTCCTTCCTGGGATTGGCTGGCTGTTACAGATGGTTTCTATCCTAGTTAACCATCACAACCCTTTCCACAGCACTGACCAGCAAGGACTAACAGAACTCAGTGAACCCCCACTGACCTGTGAGGACCAAAACAAAATGTTATAAACACATTATTAAACACATCACATATTTCATGATGTATTCATGACTGAAGTTTGTCTGAATTATGACTCAAAATCTGGATCTTTACAAGTGAATAAAAAACATTTCAGACAAACAAACAATGAAAGGAACAAATCAACAAAGTCAGTTTAATTAATGACTTGTGTATAACACTTTTATAACATGTGTTTGTCATGTTTGTGACGTGTTCATGTCGTGTTTATGTCATAATGTATGTATGTCATGTTTGCCTACATTTTTTAGTGTTTGTCAGGTTTAATGAAGTGTTAAACAAAGTGACATGTTAGTGTCACGTTTAATGTCATGTTTGTGACATGTTTTTGACATGCTTATGTAATGTTTAATGACATGTTTAATGACGTCTTTACAGTGTGTCATATTTAAGATGTGTTTATGACGTGTTTAATTACATGTTTATGAAGCGTTTGTCAGGTTTAATGAAATGTTTGACATGTTTATGACTTGTCTGGCATATTAATGACGTGTTTTGATGTGTTTATAACGGTTGTGTCTGTATCTATCTACATATTCATTAAGTTTCCAACTTTGATTGACGGACAGGTTCATAATGATTTTAAGTCCAGAGAAGACAAGAGTAACATTAATTAAAGTCAGTTAACTAATTCATTAAATTGGTAACTGGAAGATCATGAGAGAAACCACGTGAGCAAATTAATGGAAACAAAAGAAATGAAATAACAAATGACCAAAAATAAACTTTGTGCCTGTACGTCATGTTTCGCGTCATGACGTCATACCAACAGTATTACTTCATTCAGTCAGAGGAGGCGGGGCTTCACGCACGGCGCGCGGGGCTCCTCCGTGACAGAGCCGCCTTTGTTGCGGTTATCCACCGCTGTCACACACTTTAATTCGACTCATTGACAACACGCACAATGACGCACAAAGAGAGGCGCGCGCTGAAAACGTGAAAACTAAAATTAAACTAAAAACTGAAAAGTGTTTGTCTTTACAGAGAGAGGCGAGAAAACACATGAGAAGTTAATCTCGTTCTCACACACACACTTTAAGTTTGGACCTGATGATGATCATGATGAAGATGATGCTGATGCTGATAAAAAGGGGTGGGCGGGGCCGCCCCTCTCGGGTGGGCGGGGTCGTTAATGTGCCTCTGGTCTGAAAAAACCCTTTAGAGTCTCTCAGAGTCACATGGCCGAACTGGGTCCGGGGCGGGCGGGTATTTAAGGGGCGTCGGCGAGTCTTCAGCACCAGTTCGCTGTCCACCATCCGGAGGAGAGCACACCGAGTCCGAATCCAACAACCGAGTAACAAGTCCGCCACCATGCCGAGGTCTTTCCTGGTGGACTCCTTGATTTTAAGGGAGACCAGCGACAAGGGGAGCGACAGCAGCGCGCCGTTATTCCCGTATGCCATGCACTCCCCGCACCACCCGCACGGGCTGCCGGGTTCATGTCACTCCAGGAAAGCGGGTCTGCTGTGCTTCTGCCCGCTGTGCGTCACCGCGTCCCACCTGCACCCGTCCCCACCGGCGCTGCCGATCCTCAAGGCGTCTTTCCCGCCGTTCAGCTCTCAGTTCTGTCCCACGAGCCTGACGAGGCAGCACACTTCATCCAACAGCTTGAGCCACGCGCCGGGACTCTACCCGGCCGCGTACTCGGTCCCGGACCCGCGTCAGTACCACTGTATCTCCATCGGTAAGTACCGCCTCCAGTTCAGGTGTCAGTCAGGTGTTTGGTTCCAGCATGCACCGCGGCTTAAAGTCTCTCTTTTTGTTTTTACAGAAAACAGCAACGGCAAACTTCAGAGCAGCAAGCGCATGCGCACAGCCTTTACCAGCACACAGCTTCTGGAGCTGGAGCGCGAGTTCACGTCCAACATGTACCTGTCCAGGCTGAGGCGCATCGAGATTGCCACTTACCTGAACCTGTCAGAGAAACAGGTAAAGATATGGTTCCAGAACCGCAGAGTGAAGCACAAAAAGGAGGGCAAAAGCAGCGGAACCAGAACCGGGACTCACAACTGCAAGTGTTCGTCCCTGTCGACCACGAGGTGTTCGGAAGAGGAGGACGATGACATGCCGGTCTCTCCATCCTCCTCCGAGAAGGAGGACGTGGACCTGTCGGTCTCCCCCTGAACTCTGCCCCTTCCCCAAAAAAGATTCTGAAAACAGCCAAAAACAGACTGACCCGGTCCGGTTTGTGTAAATACAGAGAATATTTAATCAGGGACTCTCTGACTGACTGTATACTTGTTGTACGTTTGTTTGTAGTTTTTTTCTGAAAACGCTCTGTTTGTGTCTCCAAATGTCCAAAAGATGGTTCGGATGGTTCTGATGTCACATGTGTCACATGAAGACAAAGTGCTGCTGGTCCGATGTGGATCAGTTTTGGACACAAAGAGTCAAATTAACGTCTGAAAATATTTATTTATTTAAAAATGTTCATAATTAAAATAAAAATATTTCTGAGAAGAAAAACGAGTCAGTCTGGTGTTTGAATCTACGGGGTCTGACTGGGTCCGAACTGGGTCTGCATCTGTACGGGGTCTAGTCTGTTCAGGATCAGGTCTGTTCAGGGTCTGGTCTTTACGCACGGCTGTGCGCACTCAGCGCGTAAAGAGTCAAAGTTTGGACATTAAATTATATTTAAAACACGAGAAGAAAAAAGAACAAAAATAATCCAGATTATTTATTTTAATTTGATTTGTTGAAGAAATATTGTTGATTCATTTAAAATATTTTTTTTCTGTGCGAAGAAAAAAACTTTCTTCTGTTTTTTAATGAATGAAATTTACTGAATTGAAATTTTAATGAGCTGTTTTTTGACTCTTCATTCAGTCACGAGCTGAACTTCATCAAATCAACTTCATCACTCGGAGCTCCTTTATGCGTTTCCCTGCGGGACACTGATCCCGCATGTCTCGTGCGACTGAACTGATTTTCTGATATCGATCTGACATGAAGATCAGGATCAGATGGAAACCCGGACCAGCATTGTTCTTACTGTTCACGCACCATGTGGTCCAGACTGCGAGCTGCGGGAGATTTCAGAGAGTAATCAAAATATGAACTCCTTAAAAACAAGTTTTTAATTAAACGATTCAAAATAATAACATTGATGAAATTAATAAATTATTTAGTTTTTATGTTTTCATGTTTTGTCTGAATCTGAAAAAAATTATTCAGTTTGTTCCTCTGAAGATTTTTATGATTTTAATTCAGATAATTTTTCTCTTTAAATATATTTATATGATTTTTTATATCTGTTTATTTATGTTTATATTAAATATTAAACCGTCTGCTGAATCTGATGGACCATCCTCATCCTCCTCCGCGGTGTCTCTCCGGCAGCTCGGTCCTTTCCTCTCCGGTTCAGGTTTTACGCAGCGCTCCGGCGGCTCTCTGTCTGCAGCTCTGATTCTTAAATAATTGGAATTTTATTTAAAATGTTTCAAATTATATTTCTGGTTGTCAAAACTTTGTGTATGTTTTTTGTTTTTTTTTCAACTCCCTGGTTTGATGTTCAACTTGGCCCCGCACGGTTTTCAGCCGCTGCAGCGTCTTTTTTACGCCGTCGACTTTCAGCCGTAAACTTTCATTTAATTGTTCACTTAAACATTTTAACAAAACTCCAATATTTGCATTTGTTAAGATTTGGGATTAGACTATTTTGTTAATTGCTCTAAAGAGCCCCATTTTGTTCCGCACGTCCCCGCAAAGCGCCTTTTATCCGCTCAATAGCCCGCGGCTGTGCGCCCTGGGGGAGCTTAGACGCTCTCTGCTCCAAATGCTCAATTTATTTATTCTTAATTTTGTGCCGATCAATTCATGGAAGCCAAAAGGACCTGGGTGTCTTTTTAAAGAGAAGAAAAGGGGATTGTGGACGGAACCTCGGCGGGCTGAGGAGGGCTCCCCTGACGCTGGAGAGCCGCTTCAGTCAACAGGCGCCCATCGAGCAGACTCTCCCGCGTCTTTATTCCGGCTAATTTTTTATTTACGGCTTTCTTTGACATGTCTCTTATCTATCAGATTAAAAGAACAGCTTGTAACAAATCAGTCTGCACGATTTACAACAGCATTAAAGGGGACAAAGGGAGCGGGCAGTCAGTACCTGAGAGTCTGGTAGACGGCGCGGCGCTGCAGCTGATTCGATGGTTTGAAAATACGCACGAAACAAAATACTTGAATCCTGAAAAAGAGCCTTTGTACGTTTCTTTAGAAATCAAGCAATTCTGCATGACAAAGGACAATTAATAAGCCGTCTTTTCACGACCAGCAGCTGGTTTCCCCGTCAAGGAAAGTTGGAAAAAATTCAGACTGAATGCGCGCAAAAGCCCTTTGCGCGCAGACAGCAACCCAAGGTGACCCATTTGGCACAGTTAAAATAACCAAGCCGAGGTAAAAGCGAGGGAACTGTCAAAAACATTTAAGCTGAAATATCTTGAAATTTAAATCCCTTTATGTGGAGGGACGCTGCCGATGTGGGTTAGTGGTACAAAGGAGGTGGTTAAGTTGGAGAGGCTTTGGAAACGGACACGTGGCTTCTCAATGAGAGCTCTTTGGAGCCGCGTGGTTCTCTGAGGCGCTGCGCATTCAACGACTTTAAACTGCTCCCAGTCGGTCAGTCACACACAGTCAGAGACAGAGCGAGTGTTAACCAGAGGAAGAAAAGCAACTTTAACACGTTTAAACAACTTTAACAAGTTAAACAAGTTTGATCCTGCAAAAACTGAAAAGTTTCAAATCTCAACAGAAACAAAAAGAAACTTGAAGCAGAGTTTAAAGAGCAGACAGAGTTTGTCTTCGTCCTGTTAAGAATGATAAAGTGTTCACGATAGGAAATAAAACTTTATAAAGTTTAAACCCGTTTATTTTATTTTATTTTGTTTTATTTTTAAATAAACTTTAAAATCTGTGAACAAACTCTGACCTCGTTTCTTCACTTCATGATTCAGGATGATAAAAATGAAAATCAACTGATTTGATCTGAAAGTTTTATTTTGTTTGAATCGTGATTTAAATAAACTCCTTTTTTCACTTTACTGATTTTGATCTGCAGAAAGCTCCTCTGTCTGTTTGAAACATTGACACTGTCACCTGTCTGATTCATTCACCTGAACCTGTTTGTCTTTTGTCACAGGTTTGATTCCGGAGATAAAATCATAGTTTTGATAGAAATAAAAAAAACATTGTAACATTTGAATCTTTGAATTTATTTCCTTTAAATTACATTTAATTAAATTTGAATTTAATTGTTTGTTTGTTTTTATTTCAGATGAAGCTGCATCTTCATCATTTCTATTTCCTCCTCTGTACTTTCACCACGCGTTCCGCGGGTCAAAGGTCACAAAATAATGAAGTGAAGCAATGAAGCGACGTCATCTGAGTAAGCTGTAAAGTAGATGAAAAGTAAAATCTGAAATGCCAGAACACGTCACAGCTCGTTGATTAAGTAATTAATCAAAAAGTTAATCAGTTCAAGTTCGTGTCAGTGTGTTGGTGTAATTTATCAGATTATAATGATGACGATAAAGAAGAAGAAGAAGAAACACACGTGCACGACACACGACACACACGTCCATAAACTCGTATAACTTGTTTGAGGACATGTCGATGTTTCCTGCGTGGTGTCACATACTCAAATACTCGGTAGTGTTTGGTGTACCTGAAACAGACGCCTGCGTCCAAGCTCCTCAGCTGTGCAGTGTTTGTGGAGCAGCAGCGACATCTGGTGGCAAAGAACAGAACAAATCATAAACTAGGACCGGCAGAGGACCGGGAACTTCAGAACCAGGAGGAACTTCAGAACCAGTTCTATTTTTTGCTCAAAGTGATGACAGTTTGAGTTCACAACATTTTTTGAGTTTTTCTCATTCAGCACATTCTCTTTCTGTTGGGTGAATCAAACGTGAGTCCATCAGCTGTGAAGAGTCAGAAGAACTAAAACGTTTATTAAACATTAATTAAATGTTCATGAAACATTTATTAAATGCCATCAACCAGCTGAAGGAAAACCTAATTAAATGAAATATCATCTTTAAACAGAAAGCAGAACCACAGAAGAACCTTCAAACCTTCAGAACTTTTTATTTTCTGAACTCAAAATGTTCTTTTTTATGTTCATAACAAACATCAACAAATTAAACAAAATCCAGTTCCTCCAAAATATCTTAAAAATACAGAAGTGAACATCCAACACCAGGTCAGCAACAGGTACACTCAGGTGACACAGGTAGGGTCAGGTAAATAAAGGTAAAACCAGGTAATCCAGGAAAAAACCATGTAAAGCCGGTCTAAATGTGACATCCCGTGTTTGTAAAAAGTAAATGTTAGAGTCAAACACTTGAAATACAGTCAGCGTGCACAACCTCAATACAAACAAAGAAAATATGAAGTTTAAAATATCTGAAACTTTAAATAAAATAAAAAATCACATTAACATCAGCTTCTCACCATGATGACAAACAGTTTAATAATTGCTTGATATAATTAATGAGGATGACATTTGTTAATGAAGGAATAAACTTAATCATCAATAACATCTTAATCATCACATGATCACTGTCACATGTTTGATTTCCACACCTCTGTGACTGTGACATGTGGTGTGTTTGATTTCCACACCTCTGTGACTGTGATATGTGGTGTGTTTGATTCATTCCTTCGTTGATCTCAGTGAAGCTGAAACATCAAATCATTCAATTCATTGTTTGAATACGTTTTGAATGATTTTGTTTCTGAAGACATCACCATGATATTTCTGATATTTTACAGACCAAACAATTAAATTGGATTAATTAAAGCGCAGCCATCATTTGTCCATCAGAATTAAAAGGCTCTCACAAACGTCATCGGGTTCCTCATCTCAAACACGTCATGGCTTTACAAAAAGACTCTCTGTGTACTACATGTATTTACAAAGATCAGGTCTCAGAGTCCTGACCTCCCATCACTCAATCTGTCTGTGGCTCCTGCTGTCGAATATCATGGACCTCCTCTGAGGCTGGTAGAAGCAGCTGGTGGACGTTTCCAGTCTCTGTCCACTTTTTGGGATTGTCATCTTGTTTTGAAGAGAGATCCCGTCTGCTGTCTCTTTAGAGAAGACATTTCCCGACGTGTCGTTCAGACTCTTGATGGACGAGAGGAGTCTGCCGTCATCTCCGGACGGCGGGTAGTCCATGATGGGAAAAGGGGGGCTGAGCAGGATGAGACTCTGTGGTCTCTGCCTGTTCCTGAAGGAGGGTCTTTGTAAGAGGGTCCCTCTGTTGGGTCTTGGACAGTCGACAAATACTTCCAGACTCGGCGCCTGTCTCCTGGTTATAACCGGCAACTCTGCACTTGATGTGGTGGTCTTCATCAATTCGGCACAGTTCTCAACATTTGGGTTTTTCTGGTGCTTGGGTTCAGGCTCTTTGTTCTCCAGCTCCTCCTTCAGGTCTGTCATCACTGGGGGAGGAGCGTTGTTTTTCTCTGCATTCATTTTAGGATCATCCTGTTCTTGTTCCTTCACAGTGTCCTTCTCACATCTAGAGACAGGTATCTGACTGTACTGCACCTTTGGTGGGACGACAGGCACAGCTTTGGCCTGGCATGTTTTGATCATGAAAGCAGTTCTCACTGATGACACGCTGACCGGGGCTGAATTTCGGCGTAGGGGCGCCTGCCGATCACTCAGAAACAGTTCCAGGTCCGAGGGCAGCCCGTTGTTCACTGATGAACTGAGCAGCCCCCGCTGACATGAGGAAAACTCGGAAGAATTACGGGTTTGCTGGTTTGAAATGTCTCTGATGCACCGATGTCCCAAGTCTAAATTCAAGGAATACGGTCTGTGTTTGGGAAAGTCATTTTCCTCTTGTTTCTCCACAGCAGCAGCTTCATAAGAAATCTGTCTGTGAAACCTCTGAGATGACACTGTATTCTTCTGTTTGCTTTGTTTGTGCGGTTGTGTTGGGTTGTTCACGCTGAGCCGTGAAGGTACTGAACACGTCCATTTGGTCTCTGGTTTGTTGCTGGTCTGAGAAACGTTTCCTGAGAGGTGTTCAGTGCTTTTAATCAGAGATACTTTGTTATCGACCTCCTCTGAGCTCACACTTTCCCCCTGAGAGCTGAAGGGGGACAGCTGGTTGAATAGTTCCTCCACGTCTGGCGAGTGGAGTGGACTGGTAACCCACTGCTTGGTGGAGCTGAGATCCTCCCAGGGCTCCACCAGGTCCAATTCCTCTGAATTTCCTCCACATCCATCGTCAGTGTCTAGGTGTGGCAGCTCCAAGACGTTACGTTTCTCCTCCAAACACACCGACAGCCTTTCAGTGACGTCCACCTCAGGAACCAAAATTTTCTTTGGTCCTTCACAGGAAAATTCATGTTTCTCTGGTTTCTTGGCAGCATAATCAGCTCCAGAGAAACCTTCAGTTGAATCCTCCATCTTCTGAGGAATCATAACTTTATCTGAATCTATTTCTTTTAACTGATGGGCCTGATTGGTCGGATCATCTTTGTTTAAAGACATCATTTTTTGATGCTTCTCTTTCTCCTGCATCATCTCAGCAGGACAAGAGTGTTCTGTGATTTTGTGAACAGAAAATAAGATGTCAGACTCTGAGGGTTGTTTTTTTGCAGAATCCGATCCAGTGGGTGTTTCATGATTGCTCAGAGAGGTATTTGAAGACTCCCGAAATAACAAAGAAAGAGATGGAGAACTTCTGCTTCGTTTTGACTTCACATCCATCGTTAACTTCATCCCCTCACAGGTGCTCTTGGAGCCAAAAACAGGTTTAAAAGTGTCGTCCAGCAATTCGATCTCAGGTTCAGTTATCTTCAGTTCTTGGTGGAGGTCTGACCACAGCTCTTTTCCAGCAGAGGCTCTCTTGTCCTGAAAAAACAAACAAATAAACAAACGAAAACAGAGAGGATTAAATAAAAAATACAAATAAAAGTCTTTCCACCTTTCAGCATCATCGTCCCTGTTTGGAGCCAAAGATTTCAAGGCTCAAGAAGTTCAATGCTCACATGACATTTAAGAAACTTGAATAATACAGGAGTTAAACTATACAACTAAAGGATTTCAGCTAAACAAAACAGGCCGGAAACAATAAGACACAAAGCAAGACATTGTTTAAGAGGAATCACATCTTTACCAGTTGAACAGCTCTGGGCTGGTTGTGCACTTCTTTCCCAGGAGATGTCGTTGTATCTCTGCCTCCTTTTATGTTTGGTTCCAGTTCAGAAATCCCTCCTTGACCTTCTTGCATCACTTGTTTGTTTGTATCTGAATATTAAAGGAGTTATTATTTTGGTTATTATTCTGAAATTAACATGTAAAAAAACCCCACTCTAAAACACAGTGACGAAAGTGCTCACCCTCACCATCCAGAGGGACTGTGGTCGTCTTCTCTGTTGCTTCCTGCTTCTTGGGCTCCATTTGGGGGAATGTGTCACTCGGTTCGCAGCTCTCTTTAGAGGGTTTCAGGGTGGCTGCTTTGTCCTTGGCATGGCCCCTGCATGGCGTGCTGTTGGAGCTGATAACAGCCGAAACGCGGAGCGGTACAGACACAGCAAAAGGCTCAGATATGTTTACGGCTCTGCGTTGATGCCTCGGCGAGGACTCGAGCGGGAAGAAGCTTCCCGGGAAGGAGGGTCGGGAGGAACTGCTGTGGGAGGAGCCAGAGTACAGCATCCTCCTGTTTTTCGGAGAGGTGGGCTTGTAGCCACCAAGGTCGTCGCCTTTGAACACCTTCAGCTGCTCTGGCAGAGTTTTTTGAGGGGGAGCAGAGGCTCCTGGTGACTCCTTCTGATTCATGCTAGAGCTCCAGCCCCCTGTTGCCCCCCCAGCTTTGTTCCCTTTAAACTCCCAATTTTGTTCATTTTCACTCAGGTCATAGAGCGAGTCCGACCCCAGCGTTCTGGATTTAACGTCAGGAACAAAAATGCCTCCAGCTGGAGTCTTGTTTCCTGATCTGTCTTCGTCTGTGCAAATAACAAACAGGAAGTGAATTTAAAAAACAGCATTTCAAATGAAAGACATTTTATTGTGTTGTGCATTTAAATGAAAATATTACCTGTTGGTAAGGAGCACAAGGATTCCATGCTCCTGGATGGACGAAGAGTAATTTTTTCTGCAGAAAACCAATGATAACAGCAAACTTTGTATTTTAAGTCTGTGAGGATGAATTCAGGCTTGTCCATGCTCAATTACTTTGTTTTTCAAATGATTGTGTTTTGTTATCTCAGTCTGCACAATCAACTGATCATGGCGAACTTCTACCTGTTATCCCCGGTGCTCGGATGAAGACACTCCCATTCCGGCTCAGTTTTCCCTTCGAGTCCACGGATCGACCCAGGTTGAAGATTGACTTCCACTTCTTTGATTTCCCAGAAAATTTTCTCCTGACAGCCAAACAGAGACATTTGAGTCCAGAACTGTTCTGACTGTGATAAAAACAAAGGTCATCATGGATATTGGATTGAACCCATCATACTTGCTGTCTGAAATATCTATGACTGTGTGGAACAGCGTGGCAGTGCTCGTATCTGGCAGACTGTTCTCCCGCTGACGTTCTCGATGAACTGGATGGTTTGGACTTAAGGAGCGAGCCTGAGCTTCTTCCAGGCTCATCAGTTTCATTGGCCCACACTGACCGCTGATAGGAAGGGTGGCGTACTTCTCCCCACACATCGAACTCGGTCCTGGAGGAGTAAAGTAAGTTGAAGGTGGTTGTAAAGCAAATAGACAATACTCCCACAAAGCATCAGTGTTTTTGGACTATCTTACCTTCTTTGGATTTGGTCTGAACAGAATCACTGAAGATTTGGTCTGTGTGATTCAGAATAAATTCAACCACCGACTGTTGTATCCGCACCTCCTGGAATGCCATGTCTCCATTACCCGATGATGCCTCAATGTCTTTAGATCTGAGAAATTATTTAAAAGAAAAACAGAAAGTCATGTACTTATTTCATCATTACCTAAAAACAAACAAAGGATTTCAGGAACACTCACCTCAGTAGATTAGGAGCCCAAACCAGGGCTAGGTTCCGTGTATGCATGTTAGTGTATGTGCTTAAAGTGGCAAGATGGGCCAAGTGCTTCGTGAGGTACTCCAGAGTCCTGCAGAGATTCAACAAACACTTCCTGTCAAATTTATTACATCATCATTGGTAAACCATCAGCTGTACAGTCGTCTCACTGTTAAATGATGAAGATCACCTGAAGTGAGGCATTGGCAGCTCTTTGATGACCCTCTGAATGTGTAAAAGTCTCTCGTGATCCCCCTGGACTGAGACCACCTCCTGCACATCAGAAGAATCCATGATCATATCCGAGTTTGAAAACTGATTTAAATCAGAATATTGAAATGACTTCTTTAAACTTGTGGTCCCTGCAGCTGTCTAATGAAATTTGATCTGATTATCAGTCAACAGGATCAATATATTAATGAGATGCAGGCCTCCTCCTGTCCTCCTAATCCAGTTTCCTTCTGATCAGCCATAAACATGATGGAGTCGTGAATGAGGTTCAAACAGCTCAACACATTTGTTAGCGTGAGGTTGTAAACATGCAGCTATTGAAGCGTGTTTTTGTGTCATTATGACCCAAGAACAAGGATTTAATCAAAAGAGGCTCTCAAACTCTAAACATCAACACATTTTCCACTCTTCACAAGACAAAGGGAACTTTTCTTGAAACACTCTCAGCCACAGGCAGCAAAAGATAGACAACTCTGCAGACCTCCGCAGAGAGCTCCGTGCAGAACACCGCTCAGAGAGCTCTGTACTCTCCGGAGGTCTGCAGAGTTTGTCTATGTTTTGCTGCTTGTGGCTGAGAGTGTTTCAAGAAAAGTTCCTTTTGTCATATGAAGAGCAGAAATTTCAGGCTCTCTGTAGAGAGGTCAGGTCTGAATTAGGTTTACTCACAGTAAATCTGCTGTAAAGCTCGTATGTGAGCAGCGGGTTTGGCAGCTCTCTGAAGTACAGCTTACATAAAGAACCCACACAGTGGATGTCCTGGAGGTACACTTCCTTTGTGAGGTCAGGACACGCCTCAGAGCTGAATTCCTGTCTGTATCACGTATCACATGCAAAAGAATATTATTCAGATTAAATAGTATAAATAACATGATAACTCTCTATTCAGCCTGTATCGATAAAATTACATTAACATCATTTTATGGACATGATCAATCAATTAATTTATCAATCAATTAATCATATTTAATTTAGTGTAGCTTCAATTTTAATGAATAACATGATGCATGTATAGTAATTATATATTTAAACAGCTAATATTAATGTTTTTAAACTCATACTTTGATACAAACTTATATATTACTCTAATATTTTGTGATTCAGTGTTGCATTTTGCTGAGTACCTGAGACGCTGGATATTGGAGGTGACCCCTGACAGTCTGTAGATCCCATCCACAATCCCATGTTCCTCAATGAACTCTGCACATTTCTTCAGAACCTGAGGAACTAAAGTTGCACCGTGACAGAGAAACAGATCATACATGAATACTGATTGAACTGAACACTAACCCAGAGGGACTGAAATTAAACTGTGTTAGGGTTACGACATTAAATCGTCAAAGCAAAAGGAAACATTTAATGTAAAGGGTTTGTTCCACCATGTCTATTTCTATTCCTCTGGGCTGCTGATTGTAGGTGGACTTTGACAGGAAGTTAAAAATGGTTTGTTTGTTTCAGAGGAAGGTCGACACACCCAGTCCTTGTAGCTGGTATTACTTACGACATTTCCTCTAATAGAAAACGGCTCCAGTGACCTGCAGCACATCACCTTCAGTACACACAACTGTTAAAAACATTTGGACGGATTAAACATTGGCTACAGAGCTATAAATCCTGCTGGGATTCAGTCTGTTTTGAATTTTTGAGAAGATATATTCACGAGTGAAAGTCAACATTTAACATCAAACATTTTTAAGACTTCCAGTCACATTTTAAACATTTAAATAAAGATTGTTTTGTTCCATGAAGTTCTCATAATCAGTTGTTTTGTCTGTGGTTACTCTGATATTTTAACTACACTTAACTAGATCATTGTCAGTGGTGCAAAAAAGTACAAAACATTAATATTTCAGTAATCTGACTGTTAAATCGACATCCAGTGTCATGAAGTTAAACTTCTATTAATTCTTCTCCGTTTCTGCACTGAGGGAATGAAAATGTGTGATGAAGTCATGAAGACACTCAGCTTCAGCTCAGAATCAACAGATGCAATTATAATTCCACAAAGTTCCATCAAAGGCAGAAAGTGACAGATTTTATGTAAATGTAGTCTGTTGACTTTAAAGAAACAAAAACCTGTTTAAAAATCCAGTTTTAGTATTTTTTTCTTTAAAAAGTTCTGTCATGAATATCAGGATATTTTTAGTGTATAATCTCTTTACATTGCTGTCATTTGTGCATGTAGTTTAAAAAAATTATTTCAACATTAGATTGCTCAGCTTCTTCATGTGCATCAGGTTAGCAGACACATTTAAAAAAAAGTCATAGTTTAAACTTTGTTTCTTTGGCTTTTAGCTATTTCATGATTAATTAACTAAAAGCACAACATGTCTGCTGGCCCTCTATGATGAAGGGGTTTGACCCAAACCTCCTCCCTCACTTCCTGTCCTAAAAGCTCCACCTCAATGAGTCCAACAGGTTGACCTCAACACACAGATTCACACGCGTGGGCAAGTATTGACATATCATGATGCTCCAAAAACAAAAACATCTCACATGAGATTTGTAAGAAAAGACGTTTGATCACAAAATCATGTTTCAGTATTTGATGACACATTTTGTTTCTATTCGGTTTACTGTCATCTGAAGGCAGCAGCACCGCCCGGTCTTTAGTCAGACACAGAGTGGTCACTGTTGGAAATGTAAGAAAAAAATGAGCCACACCCAGAGTCACAGATTTAAAACAACCAATGGGTGAATGAATGACCTGACTACATGTGAAACATATGTATACCTACAGTTCATACATGTGATAAAAATACTGTTTTATGTCTTCATTTCACCACATGACGAGACTTTTAAGGGTTGTGAGTTGAAATAATCTGAAATAATTAATAAATCTGAACTTTCAGTGTGAACATTGTCCTGTTGAAATAAAGTTTTATGACTGCTGCTCATAAAAGCCATTAAAAATCGAAGTTTTACCATCTTGTCCTGAATTCTGCAGATGTTCTATCAGGTCACAGCCGAACGCATTCTCACTTCCTTTCTTTTTGGACTTGAGCTTCGTCCCTTTATTCTTCATGTGGATCCAGTTAATACTCCAGACGATTCAAACAAACAGATGATTGTAAACACAGCGATCGATCCATAAGACTTTAACAAAGGCTGAGTTTGTAGGTCAGAAAAGCAGCCGCACAAATCCAACAATCAGCTCCCAGGAGTCTGCATCCGCTCACATTCTGACTAACCACAGCGTGGAGGCTGAGAACAGAAGTGACGTCACATTTTCAACTTTAAGTCCTTTAAATCATCTTCGTTTCACAGATAAGACATAGAGTGATGGCTGCTCAGTCAGGACGTGGCAGATGGTTGCTTTATCTCTGCAGGGTTTGAAGAAACAGCGTTTGAATCGGTTGGTTTCCTGTTATTTTTTCACCCCCAGCCAGTTGTTTTATCTCCTCCTCTTTTCCTTCATTCCTCCCTGTTTTCACTGCTTCTCTGTGTGAGGAGGCTCACATGTATGAAGGCAGAACATGTTTTCACTGCTTCTCTGTGTGAAGAGGTTCACATATATGAAGGCAGAAAATAGTTTTACTCTTTAAATCTTCAGTTTAAGTTGAAGTCGTGGCAGTGGCTCAGACTGAGTGAAGGGGGGAGGTGAAGTGAGGAGAACAGCTGACTTCTGTTTCCCTCTCGCTTTACGAATTACTGACCTCTTTTATCCACTTTTTTTTCCCGTTGAGCTAACGGGAAAGCTGCTCTCCGCCTTCCTGAATGCTCCCAATGTATACAACTTCCTGTGCAGAGAGCCGGGCTGGAAAACAAAAACAGAGGCTTGTGAAGGAAGAGGGAAATGGGAGGCGCCTGAAACCAGGGCCTGAAGGGCACAGATGGGAAATGGGGGGCAGCTGAGGGGGACTGGGGGATGACACACATGGTTTTTGTTAGTGTTTAGTTTCATGTTTGTCCTTTTTAAACTGAAGCTTGACGTTAAAGACACAATCAATCAATAGGTGCTTTAAATGTAAAAGCAGTTTTCATCCAGTAATCAAAGTATCTTTGCTTAATAAATGTAATCTGATTACATCCCAACATGAAAATTAAAGATTCTAAAATCAAAATTCACAAACAGATTTTTGAATGTTTCCGCTTTCTCTAAGGGGATGTCTGAACACTGAATACACAACAGTGACTGAGAGAGGCTTGGATGATGACAATTCACAGACAAAACTCATACTGCATCAGACTCACTCTTTACTGTCCAAACTAATCAAAGTCCAACATGCGCGTTCCCACTTTATAGAAATACTGGGAGAGCATCCCATCATGCAACTAATCACTCACTCACTCATGCAAAGTGAAGACTTTGACTTGTACCTATCACACTGATTATTAACCCCCAAATTCCACCAGGCCGGATGCACTGAGTTGTGGGGAATGTGCAGCTGCTTTAATTTTGATGGATGCTGCAAGGAGCCTGCATCGATTTGCACAGAGCACCTCAAGTTGACAGGAAGAGAAACAAATGAATTACGTAGCATATTTACACATGTAGAATCATTCAGAAGCACATAAACCAGGAAAATAATCAAACCAAGTAAAGTCTGGAGGGCTGAAACACTCCCAGTGGGATTTTAAATCACACGCAGGATTGACCAAAGCTGCATTGGAGCTGTGACATGACAAATGTAAATGTATATTTTGGAGGTTACATTTGAAGGATGCCTTCCTTTCTGTTGCAGATGAAAATATGAAACCTTCTCACTGCTCAAAGGTTTACACACAGGATCAACAAAGTCCACATCTTCAGCAGCACTCACATTCTGTGAACTGAATGGACTGGTTTGTGGATCTCAGTGTTCTGATGGACTGATATTTTTGTGCTTTGTGAATGTCACATCTGAGCTTTACGAGCAAACCTGGTCTCCACAAGACAAAGCTTTCTTTCTGCACCACAGGAAGAGGAAGTGACATCATGTTGTCCACACAAAGCCTCAGACATCCCGCTCTGACTTTGACTGCGAGAAAAAAAGTATCTGAATAAAAAGGGGCCTTTTTTGTTGTTTCTTCAGTCCTCAGAGTGATGCATGATGTCCCATAGATTGTCTAAATGTCACAGAGTGGAAATGATTACACTGAATAGAGCCCCCAAATATAAAATGTGGTTCAAACAAAGAAGTAATTAAATGTATTCTCTTTGTTTCAGGGATGATTCTTCACAAACTCCATGTGGTACTTTAAAGGTTCATCTTCACCAGACATTATCAGACAGTCAGCATTAGCAAGAGTTATGGCTGCAACTTATGATTACTTTCATTGATTCATCTCCAGATTTTGTCTAGATTTTTTCATATTTCTAATTGGGTTTGCACTGATTTGTCTGAAATTGTTTGGGTATCTACAGGAAGGGAGTTGTTTCTATTAAGTTATTTAAAAAGCATTTTGATGCAGAAACCTTGTTATTATGAAGCTAACATGTTTTCAACAGAAGGTAGAAGTCTGTTTGACAGTGTTTGGTTTGGTTTTAGGGGATGGTGTTCATCTTATAATAACTGGTTTTGTGTTAATGAGACTTGTTCTTTGCTCTGTGACGCACACACTGTTAGTACAATCTCTGTAACTTAATGATGACTGTAGCTATGTTCATGTTCCTGTTCTTCTTCATATGAGTAATAGCAATAATAATAATACATTTTATTTATGAGCGCTTTCCTGAGTACTCAAACACACATTACATAAAAAACATCAAAGCATCAAAACAACACTAAAACTGTATATTAAAAACACATTAGACCAATGTGTTTTTAATATAGTTTTATATTAAAAACTTTCTAAATCTTCAAGAACCATTTTTTTCTGGAAACACAGTTCAAAGGTTCTTTACTGAACCAGTATGATCAAAGATGAACTGAAGTTTTTTTCGTGTCTCAAGAACCATTTTGGGGGGGCTGTAGTTTAGCTCAGTTGGTAGAGCATGTATGGCAGTTCGATCCCTGGTTCGATCCCCTCCAGTTCCCCTTGGGCAAGATACTGAACCCCAAATTGCTCCTGAAGGGTGTGCAATCTGTGTGTGAATGTGTATGAATGGTTAGCTCCTCAAGCTGATGAGCAATTGGCACCTTGCATGGCAGCTAATGCCATCATTGTATGAATGTGTGTGAATGGGTGAATGAGACATGTCCTGTTAAAGCGCTTTGAGTAGTTGGAAGACTATAAAAGGTGCTATATAAGTACAGTCCATTTACCATTTATAAAGGCTCAGTCCTTGTCTCTCTCTTACATTCCTGTCACTCTTTAGCTGTCTCTGTCAAGTAAACCTCAAAAAGGCCAAAAAAGGGCCATTTTTGATGGTTCTCTAAATACATTTGGAGGTTCGGTTGCAGGAATGGGTCTTGTATGACGTCACTCTAAACTTCCAGTAAGCATCTTTATTTTTCAGAGTTTAAAAGGTTTCTCACTGTGAATCAGAATGATGATGTGATGGAAATCTGATTTGAAACATTTTACATACCTGCGCTGTCTATTATGATAGACACTTTGTGACATCATCATGACGTTATCCTGACATATTAATGGCTTTCTGTGAATCAAACCATCATTCAGTAATTATCGAGCCTGCAGTGTGCTCTGAAGCCTGCCTTGTGGTCATATTCATGCACTGCAGGAAGCATGATCAAGAACAGAAGAGTTCACTTGGACATGTACCAGCTGATGGCATCATCAATAAATCATTGAAATAAAAATATATATTATTGATTAGTGTCACCAAAACTAAAGGATAATCCAGAGATTAAACTGTACTAAAAACAGAGCTGGTCCTGTATCTGTAGACACAAACACATGAAACCAGGAGATGACTGATAATAAAAAATACTATTTATTAAACACGTGTTCTACAGAGAAAATAATCAACATTGAAGATGAAGTCTGTGACTTCGCTTTGAGATTTATGTAAAATTTAAAAAAAATAAAAATTAACATTAACACAGCCGAATGTTTGATATTTTTGTAAACATTTTTAACCCACAGGAGAAAACTGAAATATGAACCTTTTAAAACAAAAGGATTATGAAAAGAATGTCAACAGTGTGACATCATGTGCTCATTATGGATATCTAACAAGGAGTGCTTGTTTTTAGTAACATACTCAGATAAATAAAGTAGATAATGATAATAAAGTAAAGCAACTTTGCTAATAAAATAAAAATAAAAAAACAAATATGAAATGTTTCTAGGCGGCATGCAACAATCAAAGCCAACAGGTTTTAAATTAAACTGATTGGTCTATAATTATCATTTAATGTTAAAGTCATAAATACGAAACTATTACCCCCCTTTAGAAAAATATTTTTTTTAAAACAACAGAACATGGTGTATAAATCAAATCTCATCATTATGGCTCAAAAATACTTTGAAACATTCATCCAGAAAAAAACAACAAATCAAAGTTATTAAGTTCGGAAATTAAGGCTGTCTGTTTTTTTATGGAACAATTAAAATAATAAGAAGAAGAATTTAGAGCTTCACAGCACTGACTAAGAAGAAGAATCCAGTCAAACCTTTGTCTTTTCATACATCTGACAGGAAATGAACAAGACTAATTAAAAATATTAACGAGGCAGCATTTAATTTTCAGACCAATCAGAGTCACAAATCAGATTCAGACTGTCTGTATGGTTATTGATAAGATATTGATCTGATTTGTGATATTTGCTTCTTGTCTTTTTAAAAACCATCTGCAGATAAATAAACATCTTCAAAACATATTCCCATTGATAATCAGTTGATATTGATCAGCTCGTCTTCACTGATTATTATTGCTAAGTTTTATATTATATATATCTCATTAATATTAATAACATTTAATTATTTATACGTGCTGTAATAAGTGTGATAAGAAGTGATACTGCTCTGCTGCAGTTTGTTTGAGTTCCAATCAAATCAATAAATGAATGCACATCATTAACATGTCAGTCAATCGTCAATCAATGTGCTCTTTAGTTTGTTTAAATCAAACTCCTCTTTGTTTGTGTGAACATATTCAAACCAGAGCAAACAAGCTTCAGGTGTGCAGACCTCACAGGTACAATCATTGGTTTTGTTCTCTGTAGTCAGGTAACCTTACCGGTGTCTCTGCGCTTTAAAAAGTAACCGAGTGAAGTACAAAACACATCTGTGTTCACACCTGTCTGCAAGTAAATAAAGACACCTGTGCATAACTCAAGTCTGATGTGATGTTCTAAAATTCAGGAATATTTAGATGAACTTGTTCATTTGAGGCTGCTAAAAACATGGAGGCTACATGATATGCAATGATAAAGTGACCAACTGATTTGATTAAAACATGTAAACTACATGAAAATACATGTTAATTAGAGTTTCTGGTGGCAGCAGGACTTCCTGTTTGAGCTCAGCTCTGTGGCTTACCGATATCCACGGTGACATTGACATAAAGAGGCTGCCGCTCCACCGACAACATCTTATAGGAGCAGCTGTTGAGACCATCTTTTCTCCAAACCTGTGGTGTTCGACCCAAGAGCTTCATCCTGGAGGAAAAAAACAAATAGGGTAAGATTTATCTGCATTTAACTGACCTATAATATGATTTATTTCCATTTAACTGACCTGTAATACGATTTATCTCCATTCAACTGACATATAATATGATTAATCTTCAAACATCTCTAATATGATTAATTTAATTGACCTATGATGACATGATTTATCTCATTTACTGACCGGTCTTTGTTGATTTCGTTGCCACTGTCTCGTTTATGAAACACCATAGTATAACGAGCAACATCAGCAGGCGGTCGAATAATCTTCATTTTCTGCAGCTCCACCCTGTGAGGCAGCAAAGCCAAATGATCAGTGAATGAATGAACATGATGAAGAATGATCTTTGGCATTTTCACCTGTTTGTGTCCCACCTGATGCGAAGGTCGTCGTCTTCTCCACCCCAGCCCCAGTAGGTGTTTGAGAAGCCATTAACTTGAAGAAACTGTTTTTTGGTCATCGCTGTGACTCCTCCAAAGTAACCTTTGTATCGGAGCCTGAGAGCAGCAGAATATGAAGATATATATATATATATATACACATACACATATACACACACACACACACACACACACACACACACACACGTACAAATGAAAACGCTCCGCCGACACCTGCTTTATAAACACGATGCAGGCAGATGAGAGAAGCAACACCTGATGCAAGTGTTAGCAGCCAGACTCACCAAGCCACACTCGACCTCAACAATGTTCTATATTCAACAGAATATTAATACAGCTGCTGATTCAGGATTTCACTCCTCGCTCACAGACTTACTTGTATCCTGTGACATTGCGGCCCACAACTAAGTGTTTGGGCTGCTTGTCACACATGTAGAAATTGTGATCATTTTCGGGAACCAGGTCGACGTCATGGAAGATGAAACAGTCCCAGGTGTGATCTTTCAGAGACTCCAAATAACCAACATTCAGTAACTTGGCACGGTTAAAAGTTGCATCACCAGCCTTCAAAAACAATAAGAAAAAAAATATTTTAATGGGTTGTGTTTAAGATAACATGACACAAAAAGATGAGACAATGTGACACTATACTACATAATGACAAAATACAATAAGACACAATGAGATATAACATAAAATGAAATACCATGTTATAAAATACCATATAAGTTACAATATGAGATAAAATATAAGATATGTTAAGACAACATAATAAATAAGACAAGATAAAATATGAGATGCGATCTTAAAATAGGATACTAAGATACAATAAGAATTGATAAGGCATGCTAACGTCTGATACAATAAGATATGATAAGATGTGACAAGATACAATATAAAATAAAATACAACACAACATAAGATACGATACAATTAGATTTTAGTATTTAACTTCATATAAATTTGCTCTGCATGAAATGTTTGAATTATACCACACTGAAGTTTGCACTCACATCATATTTGGTTATATCAGGAATTTTAACAGAACAAACAGTAAAATCAACATTTACTGAAATAATAATGCGTCGAACTAAAGACAAAAATATGAAGTATGATAAACATGATGTCCAGTGTCAGTCCAGTAGCTTCTTGTTGTTTGGTTGGTGGTTTGTTGTGAAATCTTACCTGTTGGATGACATAGATGGCGTAATGTATCTGCTGCCTCTGCAGGAAAGGGTGCAGGTGGTGCAGCAGGTAGAGGAGGTGTCTCTCTCTGCTGCGATGAGGGATGAGTATGGCGACACTCTGTCTCGCCCTGCAGTCAGTGGGCTCGTACTCGCCTTCAGTCACTTGTCTGTTTTCCCCCTCCACATCCTTCAGTTTCAGAGAGGACTCAAAGGACAGTGGCACAACTCCACCTGTATGACAGCGTTACAGCGTTACAACACAAGCAACTCAACCGTGTCATTAGAACTAATTCGATAAATACAACATTTGTACGAATGAAAACAGAAAGATTAAATGAAAGAGTCAAAGATGAGACCCGAAATCAGTGTTAAATCTTTAACAGACATTTCAGGACTATGTTTCTTTATCACATGATGTTTGACAGCCCTCGTTAACCAGTCGACACTCACGGAGTAACGGAGACTCCTCCGGACATTCAGCTATGGGTGGAGGAGTTTTTAAGCGATCCGTTGACACCGTCCAAGAGTTGAGTTTGTTCCTCAGAACATCTCCTTTGGAAGTTTGTGTCATGGTCGAGGAAACCTGTACCGACTTCACCGTTTCACCTGAAAAGGCTGCGATCCAGACGAGCACCGAGAGCGAGATGAGGAGCAGCATCAAATACTTCCCCCTCCGCAGGAGCTTGCACACGGGTGAACAGAAGCCCATGGCTGGGTGACGTGAACCGGAGACAGTGTTAGTCAAACACAACTTCCTCCATGCAGAGTCAGTGACAAGTCATCCCATGGTGGAGAAACATGCTGCAGTCAGTCACTCCATCGCTGAACGCTCAAACAGTTTCAGCAGGTGAGTCCTTCCACACCTGAGACAGAAAATCAACAGGTGAGCTCACTTCTGGTTTTAACCAGAGCTGAACAAAAAGAACAATGAGATGTTATCTTCGAACAAACACACTGTTCAGGTCAGCAACCTGAATTCTGTCTGACAAAGAGCCATCACGCCCAGTAATTCAACACCTGGTTTCACCTGTGCCTCCAACTCACCTGTCCTGTAACTGTGCCTCCAACTCACCTGTCCTGTAACTGTGCCTCCAACTCACCTGTCCTGTAACTGTGCCTCCAACTCACCTGTCCTGTAACTGTGCCTCCAACTCACCTGTCCTGTTCATTGCTTAAATTTCATTAAACACTTTGTTATTTTAAATGAAATGTTTGTTTTCACAAGCTAAGCTAACGATGCTAGCTCAAACAGCACCATGTTCACGTGAACAGCTAATTTTACCGCGTCTGTAACGCGCCTGTCGGCTCCTTCTTCTCTCATTAATCAGCTTTAATCATTAAAACATCTCATTTGTTTCGAGAAGCTGCTCAAGCCGTTTACACACCTGACTGCTAGCCGTTAGCTGCTATCCGTTAACCGTTAGCTGCCGTTAGCTGCAGAGTTTCTGTAAACTGGTTTAAAAGTTGAAATTTGACAGGAACAGTTGAACAGAGTGAAGCACGACCACCGGCAGACGTCCTCCTCATTAAATTAATCACTGTCTTTGATGATAATTAATACCAATCCGCTGTTTGTCTTCTTATATTGTTAGCCAAAAGCTAACTGCGGACAACAATACGTCAAGTCCACGTAAACACACACACTCCAGTCGGATGTATTTCAGAATAAAAGCGTCGGCAGTGGCCGAGTAGAGAATATAAAAGGAAGGTGTCTTTGTTTTCTGTGTGTGTGTGTGTGTGTGTGTGTGTGTGTGTGTGTGTGTGTGTGTGTGTGTGTGTGTGTGTGATGTGTTTAGCAGGTACCTGAAGACGTCAGCTCACCTGTTTGCTTCGTATCCTGAACATGTGACACATAGCTTTATTTTGAAGGCAGCGTCAATAAACAGGAAGTCGTTCCTCTCTTTGGCGATGACGCTCAAAGCATGGCGCATGTTTTGTCTCTGTGCTTCCGCCCCGTGGTTTTCAAAGTAAACGTCATCGCTCCTGATGGCTCGAACGTTATTTTTAATTTTAAATATAAATAATATAAAATACAAATAAACACAGTGTTCCTGCAGGTCTTCAGGACTCTGAGGCGTGCAGGAAAGATTGTGGCTGATCCACAAACTCTGTGAGTCACCCCCCTCTGGCGGGAGGCTGCGGTCCATCAGAACCAGAACCTTGCGCCACAAGAACCGTTTCTGTCCGTCTGCTGCCAGCCTTATAAACAAGGCCCTCCACCCAGCCTCTTCATGTCACACTGACAATTATGTGTTACCACAACACCAGCTGTAAATTCAGTTTGAAAAATCTCAAATCTTTTTTTTTAATTCAGTGTTTTTTTCAGTGAAATAAAAAAAATAACTTTTACTGTAAAAATAGTATATAATAATAATCCTCCTCCTCTTTCTTCATCTCCTCCTCTTCTTCTTCCTCCTCCTCCATACATTGAGGAGCTGTCCGTGTGGATGTGTTGTTGTGAGACTGACGTTAACATGTGAATCTTCACATGTGGATATTAACATGTGAACCCTCTGTGTTTGCACATGTCACAGGCTTGTGAAGACCTTCAGAGGAAAGTTTCCACAGACATTCATCATCATTCAGATAACGTGTTGGCAACAGTTTGTTATGAAGAAAGTTTAGGTCTTCATATTTTATATCTGAGGTGCTGATGGTGTGGTCCACTGTGGTCCAGATTTGATGGTTGAACCTCTCCAGATATTAGTTTCTTTACTTGAAACAAACTGTTGTGAATTTTGGCATCTTCACTCTCTCTCTCTGGATATATATATATATATATATATATATATATATATATATATATATATATATATATATATATTTGAATTCTTAATTAACAAGCCTCTGATCACATGTCAGTGTCACATTACAAATTCACTTTAATCACAATTGTCTAAATAAGAAACAACAGATGCCAGTTTGAAGATCTGGTGATTTTTAAATTGTATAAAATCTTGAGCAGTGATCATCAGAGTTACACTGAAACACCGACAGGCGATTCAACAAAATAAACTTTTTATCACATGTTAAGAAGTAAAAGATTTTGAGAATACGACCAATCACATCATGACATCATGGGATCACATGAGCGAACTCCTCCTGGACTCCTCAAAGCTCAGAGACAGAGTAACGGTCCCGCTGCCGAAGCTTACTCGTGGTTTTGCTGACGCTGGGTCATCGTTGGTCTTCAGGCTGATAGATGATGACGGAGTTGAGGCTGAAGATCCTCCGATGCTGCTGGACTTCTTTCTGGCGACTGTGCTGTGTTTCAATGTCGCTTTGGCAGCCACTTTAAAAGCATGGGCCGCAGTGCTGCATCGGACTTCTTCTATGGTGTTCCTGGAGGGTTTGAAAAGGATGATGTAGACCTTGTTGAAGAAGATGCATGCCAGCAGCCCAAAGCTTGATGCTAGGATCGCAATCACCTCCACCGCTGAAACAAACTTGCCGTAAGTGCTGAAGTAAGCAGGGATGAAGGAGATCCAAACAATGAAAAAGATGAGCATACTGAACGTGATGAACTTGGCCTCCGTGAAGTTTTCCGGAAGTTTCCGTGATTTAAAAGCAAAGAAGAAACAAATAGCTGCCAGGAGGCATGTGTAGCCAATCAAAAACCCAAGAGCCATCACAGAGCCTTCATTACAAGTGATGAAGATGATTTCATCGATGTCATGGTTCCTGTAGCTGGAGGGGGGGGCATTGTAAAGCCACACCACACAGATCATGACCTGAACAAATGTGCACAGAAACACCAGCAGAAATTGCAGGTTCAACCCCCACCATTTACGATGGAGACTCGTGGGGATCTTGGCCTCAAACACCAGAAGCACTCTGTTGGTCTTGACGAGGATGCAAGAAATGCAGAGGACAAAACTGATCCCGAAGGCTGGTTGGCGTAAGCGGCATGTCCAGTCTTGTGGCTCTCCGATGAAGACAAGCGAGCTGGAGAAGCAACAGATGAGCGAGAAGAGGAGGACGTAGGACAGCTCTCGGTTTGTGGCCTTAACTATCGGGGTGTTTCTAAATCTGACAAAGACTCCCATCACAAAGGCCGTCAGGACCACACCAAATACTGCACATATGGCCAAGGCAATCCCAAATGGCTCTGTCCATGACAGAAACTCAATTTCCTTCAGGAAGCAGAACGTATGGTTCCCGTTCGACCAAGAGTTGTTCGGACACTTGGCACAAACGCTGGCATCTGTAAAATGAAGAATCACCTGTTAGGAGATCATCCAGGTATAATATTACAGACTGTGGATGTTTAGTATCTCGGTACCTTTGTGGTTACTGAACTCTCCATCTGAACACTCAGTGCACTCGAAGCAGCACGTGGGCATGCTGTCAATGATGCCTTTTCTGGTTCCAGGTTCACAATCCTCACTGCAGTTAGAGAACGGCACCTACAGGGCGGAGACACCAAAGTGGACAAAGATGTGTTCTATACCCTCAGATCTGTGACATCACCCATCTCGTTATTTTATTATTAGCAACAAGCTAACAACCATAGCAACACTTAGCCGCTAAATAGCCTAATTTTTTCTCAGGAGCTGGTGGAGACCAAAACAGAGCTAAAAGGAGCTAAAAGGTGAGTCAATATTAAACATTGAGGAATAAATATTAATGATGATTCATGTCTGCTGGATGTTAACAAATATGCTAGCAACTATTTGCTAGCATATTTGTCTGTGATGTTTGAGCTAGTTCAGCTAAATAAATAAAAAAAATAATGAATTTATCATCTTCATTATTACATTTGAAAAACATCTGTGTCCCTACATTGATTTCTGTCAGGAGAACTCAGATGAGATTGACAGGAACATGCCGTATAAAACTGACCTCAGAACTGAACCCATTCCACAGGATCTTGGTGTTGTCAATCAGCAGTTTTGTGCCTCTCTTGGCGTGCATGCTGTGGAAGCCAATTTCCTCAAACACCACAGACCCGTCCTCAGCAGACCTGTGCCAGTTTATGATGGTGTAGTTTGCTGACAGGTCTGCATTCTCATCAAAGTGCATCTTTTCTCCCATGCTGTTGGTGTAGTTCAGGTGTCTGAGCTGTTTCAGGACCTGTGGAGTAGAACATATTTGGACATCTCATCAGTAATGATCATCACTAACCCATCAGATATTCCTTTTCTATGGTAAAGCTTCAACGTCTCACCTGCCAGGCTTCCATTTTCTTTATATCTGCACAGGAGTTGTTGGCAAAAAGTCCATGTCCAGGTGTGCAGGTGAGGATGTCCTGCAGGGCATGTGCAATGGAATACACTGCAACGTAGACATTGTACGAGATCCGTAGATGAGTGTGGTCCATGTACGGGGTTTCAACGCTCGTAATGTCTTCCTCACCGGTACACAAAGGCCTGAAACTTGTGCTGCCATTCTCAGTTTCCTGCCACCTCGGGCTGTCCTCCAAGTAACAGTTGAAGGTTTCTTCCCAAAACTCCCGGATGAATTCGTTGTGACTGTCTCTCATTGGTTGGACTTGTTGTAAGAACTCTCTAAAGCCAGGTATACGGCCCGCCTTCAGGGCAAAGCCAATTGTTCCTGCCACAACATCCAGGTACTCTGGTTTAGCAATGAGAGAGGAGGTTGCCCACGCCTCACTGGCTAACCAGATCCGATCTGTGATGTTTCTCTGGACCATCTCTTTGATTAAAGGCTCAATGTCCGGTCCACTCGCAAATACAACAATGACTTTAGCGGTGGAGTTCTCAATCCTGTCAGCCAGAGCTTGGATTTCATAATCCTCAAAGTACTGAGAGATGAGTTCATTCAGGTGGATGCAGATGTCTCGCTCTTCCATCTCTTTCTCAAATTTCTCGATCCCTGGACGTCCATAGTCGTCATCCGAGGCCACAGCGATGACCCAGTTCCACTGGAAGTACTCGATAATGTCTGCCATGGCTGTGGCCTGGTACTCATCAGTGGGAATGGTTCTCATGAAGGACTTGTACTGGTTCTTGTTGCTTAGTAAGCGACTAGAGGAGGCGTAGCTGATCTATAACAGTTCAGGTGACAATATAAACACATAAATATCAACATTCATTCAATTACTACGCACCAGTGAGTGCAGGATGAGTCGTCAACAACTTTTTTATAGTTCAACAGGAAAGACAAACTGTAATGAGTTGTCATCAACTTTTTTATAGTTTCTCAGGAACTATAGTTTATCAGGAAAGACAAACTGTAAAATACCATGGAGAATACCTGAAAATACTGAAAACTTGGCTTTTTGTCAGTGTTGGTCCAGATACTGAAGGACAGATGAGACAAACGCATATACATTTGGACTTCATGGAGACTTTAAGGTGTTGACAGGTGATGCTGATGTTACTCACCTGAGGAATATAAAACAGACCCAAGAGGTTTGCGACTGCTGTTGACACTGCAGATCCAGCTGCTCCAACCACTGCAATGGTTGCTGGGATGTGATCAGTGCAGTTACAAAATTCATCTAAATTCAGGGAGTCAATTTTATTCTGAGCCACAAAACTCAGTGTTGCCTCCAGAGCCTTGGACACAGTGTTACAGGTGTCAAAGATCCTGTATCCCAGCGTCATGTTGGGCAGCAGCGTGCTGCTGTTGTTTATCTCTTCAATTGCAAAAATCATTGCCTGCAGCCAACGGAAACCACGGAAATTAAACCTGCAGAAAGAAACAAGGATTAAGATGAGTTAAAATCTTTGATGGATTCATGGTTGACTGATTTAAACTTTACCTGACACACTGAGTGGATTCAGGCCGTGCTGCGAGGTCCTGGTCTTTGGATGCAACACCAAAGTGGATTGGGAAAAGACCTCCAAGCAAAATGTCCCCAGTCATCTGAGCTCTTTGATGAGGTCCATAAGATGAAATCACATAACTGGACCCAAACAGTACCAGATAATACAGAACCAACCTCATCTTTCTGTTCTTTTGTTCCCTACGACTCCTCACAGTTTATTATCCACCGATCTTTTTCACTGTGAACATATTGACTGCAGAAAAACAGAAAATAAGTTTTTAATTGACAGTAAACAATCAGGAAATACAGTCACAACGTTTTCTAAGGTGTTTTTAAGGTGTTCTCTTTTCATGTTGATGAATTTAAACGTCACACTTCATAATCTTTTAATCATGCTGCTTTGAAATCCGCCAGAACTGAAGCAGACGTTTAACATGAGCTGAGAGTGAAGTCGCAGTCTAACGCGTGTCCTTCCTGCAAATACTCAGCGTCATGCCATGTCCACTGAACCCAGGAAATTTCATGATAATCCTGCTGGAAAAATGCTGCAGCAGAGTCGCCATAATGAAGCTAGAACACCACAGAGAGATCGCCACCAACACCCAGTCAAGCTTTACACAAATCAAATGAAATGTTCACCTCTATCAAACCATCATCATCATTGTCATCATCATCAGTGTTTGATGACAGAGAGATGTTTAACTGATTTAATAAATACAGAAAAACAAACTCATCAAAGTATTTCAGATTAATTTTATCAAACTTCTTGATTTTCTAATTTTTTGACTGGATTAAAAATCAGAAACTCACCATCTGAAGACTGGATTCAAAGAGCCGAGTGAACAGCTTCAGGTCTTTTCCTAAAATATCCAAAGAGCTGAATGAATTCATTGCAGGATGGAGGATGGAGGTAAAGAGGTGAAGCTGTTTCTGTAGGTCAATCATTAACAGAGCGGGGGGGCGTCCATTTCCTCCAGCTAATGAAGTCCACTCACAGTTCAGTCTTCCTGAAGACTAAACAACAAGTTTAAGATTATTTTAACCAGAATGTATCTTGATGAACACATGAACACTACATAAACATGACACAAACATGACAGGAGACACTCAAGGATAGGACATGAGGGAAAGATGAAGGTTATGATGACGGCCTGGAATCAGAGGATTGCATCTTCGTCTCTTCATGCTCTAATGAACTTTTCAGTTTGTTGCTGAGCAGACGTCTGCAGACAAAAACATCCAGTTTATAACATGTTGACTTATCCACCATGCTACCGTGTGCACAAGGAATCATGGGTGCGCCTAAAAGGTGAACTTGTCTTCTTCACTGTCAGATTAATTAAGTTTAATTTAAATAGAGGAAGTGGTTTGGATCATGCAGTCTTCAGAACCAGCATCGAATGAAAACTCTGCCCCCATGTGGACAATATGTGAAACACATATTTGAAGTTTGAATAAAAGATTTTTATCGTCACGTTGTCAAACAAATGTAATAAATAATGAAAATCATTACTTAGATCATTGCATTTGGTTTTTGAAGATTTAAAGCTCATATTGTGTTTTTTAAGGTCCAGTCTGTAGATGTGATGACGTCTGGTTACTGATTACAGTCCCTCACCTCACTCCCTCCTTCATGGAGAAGGAAGGAGAAACTACAGCAAAAGTCGCGATCTAGATCCAGTCAGTTTAGCTTCAGGTTAGGGTTAGTAAATAATAACTGTAACTGAAATCTTTACCTTTTCAAATATGCATATATATTTATATATACAATGTCATTATTAATATTCTTATTCTTAATATTCTTATTAAGTGCTCTGAGAAGGACTGAAAGCATCAACACACACACACAGACACACACACACCATAGTTTTTGACACGAACATCTGAAAATTCACAGAATGTGAAAAATGTGAAAAGAGTTCAGAGGAACAGAGTCATCTTTTTATCACTGTTCACTCTGGATCAGAACACATCAGCCTTTAGACTGGATCAGAACACAGCAAACTGTAGTCTGGATCAGAATTGCAGCTACACGTGAGAAGGTAAGAAGATAAAACATAGATGATCTCACTTTGTTAGATAATTTATGTAATGTGATAATGTAACTTAGTATTTCTTTATTTATAGAATCTAAATATCAGAATTATTTTAAATGTAAATGCTTGATTTGTTAGTTACAATGTAAAATAATTAATGAACACATAAACTGATGATATATGAACTTATCATCAATGTTATGAATGAGATCATAGTTACAGCTATGAATGGAGTTATAAATGTAATTCTAAACAGTTATGAATGTTGTTATGTATGTAGTTATTTATTAATAGTTATGAATGTAAATATAGACAGTTGTGTATGTAATGTAGTCAGAAATAGTTGTGAGTGCAGTTTTACAAACTGTTTCTGTTTGTTCTGTTTCTTTGAGCAATCATTGAGGTCCAACTGTCTCAGTTCATAGGATGTCTGGGTCAAAGATTGTGCGGTTCCTTCAGAGTCTGTCCCGCAGGAAACCTCTAGAGCCTGAAGGAGAGGAGTCCAGTTTTCGGCGCTGCCTGACAACCCTGGACTTGGTGGCTCTGGGGGTCGGCAGCACGCTTGGGGCCGGCGTGTATGTACTGTCAGGACAGGTGGCCAGAACTGTAGCCGGGCCAAGCATCATCATCGCCTTCCTGATTGCAGCAGTGGCCTCTGTGTTTGCAGGACTCTGCTATGCTGAGTTTGGAGCTCGAGTCCCCAAAACTGGATCAGCGTATCTCTACAGCTACGTAACTGTGGGAGAGATTTGGGCTTTCATCACCGGCTGGAACTTGTTGTTGTCTTATGTCATAGGTAAAGATAATGACATCATTCAATGATTGTCATCAATCACACCTTAAGGTTTGTTACATTGTTTTATTGTTCTGCTTATTTCCTGTTTAAGGGGCGTCAAGTGTTGCCCGAGCATGGAGTGGGACCTTTGATGATCTCATTGGAAACATCATCTCCAGCTCTCTGGGCAAACACGCTGCCATGGATTTACCTGGATTAGCTCCATACCCAGACTTCTTTGCAGCAGGCCTCATCATGCTGTTGGCAGGTAAGTTTGTGACAGGTGACCAAATATAAGAATTCGCTATCATTTAAAGCCAAACATTTATTTTTAATGTTTCCTGTGTGTTGTAGGGATTCTTGCGTTTGGTGTTAAAGAGTCTGCCATTGTAAATAAAGTTTTTACAGCCGTGAACATCCTGGTACTTCTGTTTGTGGTCATCTCTGGAACCATTAAGGGCAACATCAACAACTGGAGCCTTGATGAGGAGTCTGTCAGGGCAGGATACGAGTATGAACACCAGCATTATCATCAATATCATCATTGTCATTATTATTATTACCATAGAGAAATAAGTAACTCTCTGCTGTTTTTAAAGGTGGGCTAGGAGATGTTGGGAAAACGGTTCCAGCAAACTATATTTTGAAAATACACACCCATGCCTTTTCTTCAGACCTCCCCTCGAAATCACGCCTTCAAAGTAATGGAAGGGTCTCTATTTGTTCATGAATGAGTTAACGCGCAGAGGGGGAGGGAGAAGCGGACTGATGTTTGATGGATGTGTCAGGATCCAATCGCAATGAGCAGCCCCATCAATGCAATTGGACGGTGTTTTCCCATGATTTCGTCCTCTAGACTGGACTAAAACATTTAGTTTTTTTGACAAACCTCCTATTTTACTGGCTGCAATGGGGTCATGAAGAGGTTTTCAAGCAATATGGTAAAAAATGCTCCAGAAAACATCTCCTTTCCTACCTATAACTTATTAAGTTATATTACAGGCCATATAGATTCAGCAATCAGTTTGTTGATGATTATTGATATTATTTATCATTGTCATTGATTTGTTGTTTACAGAAACCAAACATCGCTAAATGAAACCATTAGATTTGGTTCTGGAGGATTCTTTCCATTTGGTTTTAAGGGAACTTTATCTGGAGCTGCTACTTGTTTTTATGCATTTGTTGGGTTTGACTGCATCGCCACCACAGGTGATCATTTATATACAGTATATTTTCACATATATTACATTTATAGTTATATAATTTATATATGATCCATGACTCAATTGTGAAGCCGAATGAGAGACAGTCAGAATAAATCAACTGTGTGTTTTCAGGAGAGGAGGTTAAAAACCCTCAGAAGTCGATCCCTGTGGGTATCGTGGCATCGCTCCTTGTCTGTTTCTTGGCGTATTTTGGTGTTTCTGCAGCTCTAACTCTGATGATGCCATACTTCCTGCTCAGTGTGAACAGCCCTCTGCCCGTGGCGTTCACGTATATTGGCTGGAGTCCAGCAAAGTATGCGGTGGCTGTGGGATCCCTGTGTGCTCTGTCCACAAGGTGTGAAGGTCTTTGCCTTCATCCAACTTTACGTTTCATTTGTATTTATGTTCATGTAGAGGACAGGAAGTTATTGACAGATTACTGATTACTGATGAGTTGTTTCTCTGTCAGCCTGCTGGGTTCAATGTTCCCGATGCCTCGCGTTCTCTTTGCGATGTCCAGAGACGGACTTCTGTTTAGACCTCTGAGTAAAATGAGTGACAGACAAAGTCCGGTCACAGCGACACTGACGTCAGGAGCTGTTGCAGGTAAAACATCTGATGACATGTTGATGATGTCATAATGTATTGATTTACTTGAAATATTTTTTTTTTAAAAAGATTCAGTCAATTATTAAATGAATGCCTGTTTCAGCCATCATGGCTTTGCTGTTTGACCTGAAGGCGTTAGTCGACATGATGTCAATAGGAACTCTGTTTGCTTACACACTTGTCGCCATCTGTATCCTCATATTAAGGTGTGTATTATTATGATTATGATTTTATATGATCAAATTAAGAGATTGAACAGGAGTTCTCAAATATATTGATTATTGAGCTACTCTTTGCAACACTGTTCTTCAGGTACCAACCAGAGATCAGCGAGGACTCAGAACTTTTTACAGTTTCTGAACTGTTCTGTCCTCCCTTACAAGCCTCCACACGGACATCAAAGAACGTGTCTGTATTGACGGTTTTCATTAGTAAGTGACCTTGTTAACATTGTCTTTAATGATTACATGATGTTCACTGTCAATGATCTGGACTTTCTTTCTTCAGTCTGTTTAGCTGTCATCTTGAGCATCCTCATATCCAAGGCCATGGACTCCCTGCAGGTCCTGGACTGGTGGATTTTACTCTGTGTCTCAGTGCTCATCCTGATGCTGGTCCTCCTGATCCTGATCATCTGGAGACAACCACAGAGTCCAGCCCAGGCTGCGTTCATGGTCAGTCTCATCTAAACTTCATCAGGAGTAAAGATGGAGTTTCTCATGTTCCTCATCATGTTCCTTATTCTATTTTTCATGTTTGTCATCATGTTCCTCATCATATTCCTCATGTTTTCATATTCCTCATCATGTTTGTCATCATTTTTCTTATCATGTTTCTCGTCATGTTCCTCATCACGTGTTCCTCCTTCTGTCTCGTCATGTTTCTTGTTATATTTTTCATGTTTAAGGTTCCTTTGGTGCCACTGCTTCCTGTTTTCAGCACTTTCATCAATGTCTATCTGATGGTTCAACTTGGATCAGACACTTGGATCCGTTATGCGGTGTGGATGTCAGGAGGTATGTGAAGAAAAAACACATTTCTATTCAAACAACATGAAATATTAAACAATATGTTGACCATCTTTAACCAGGTTTGATCATCTACTTCTGTTATGGCGTTCAGCACAGCGTGCAGAAGCAAAGACTTCAAAATAACCACTTCAGCATTCACAGTATCAACACCAGCACCGTGCTGGACTCTGAGCCTAGACCAGATTTTAACGGATAAACCATCAGACTGACTAACTGACTGACTGATTTGATAACCAGAATCACCAAGCAAAGAAGAGACGTGTTTTGTGCATCATGTGTAATTCAATTCTTTCAATCAAAAGTTTTCTGTCCTATTTTACATTAAATAAAAGCCTGCTTCTCATTTTGTCTTTACTTGTTTATATATTTATTATATTTACTTATTAGCATGTAAATCCCTGGTGTAACTTTTTTAATCCACTTTTTTAATAAAGGATCACATTCATTTTAAACACAAGGTGGAACTCATGAGGGGATTTCTAACTGACGGTGGGATGAATAAAGCTGTGTGAAACAGACTCAGTTTGATGTAATGACAGTTTAAAGGTCGAAGCTGTCTGAACTATCAATCAGAGTGACGTCAGAAATCAATAACATCGATTAGTTTGAGATTCAAAATGGCGACGTCTGCTGGTCAAACCCGTACATTACCGATCCGTACTGCGCATGCGCCACTCTCAGCAGAGACGTTATGAAGTGAGATGGTTCACCACCTGCTTCAACGATCAATCATCAGAGTTTGAGTCAAAATGTTGATGTAGGGTCACGTTCAGGCAGGAACGGGGACACCAGCCGGTGGCGTTTTTTCAATTCATTTCAGAGAGGGTGCGTCTCTGCGCCGGCCGCCCGGACCGCAGGCATTGCCGCAAAAAACGTCGCCGGTGTGCGGCAAGAGAAGATGAGCCAGATTCAACTTTTGATGATCTGATCGGCCAAACCTCCACAGACAGCCTGAGATGTCTCTGAGACGGTCTCTGAGACTATCCAGGTGGATTCACGGACTAAACTCTGATACTCTACCTGTGTGTGTGTGTGTTCTTTGTTTATTTCATGTACCAGCTTCTAAATCTCAGTCTGACCTGTACAGATTGTAAAGGCCTCTGAGGAAACGTGTTTTGTGACTTTGGGCTGTACAAATAAAATTTGATTTGATTTGACTCGAAATATAATAATTTGACTTGTGTTCGATGATGAGGGGCAGTTTGGGTGGAGACAGCTTGTTAATTACATTCAGCAGGTGTAGTCACGGCTTCAACACCTCAGCTCCGCCTCACCACCGGCCATGTAACCACAGTCTTGTCCGCCATTAATTCTACCTTCGTTTCAATTCAAACGTTTAAATAATTCGTCGTAACTTCTCAAAGGAACCATCTTGTTTCTTTTCAACTTATGAGGAATGCACATGCGCAGTACTGACCAGAAGTGACGTTCGTTGACGTTACCAGCCTTAGCCAATCAGTGAGCGGCTCTGCAGCAGAGGCGCATTGTTCAAAAACAAAACGGGTCAGACGATTCGGCAGACAGAACCAACTCACACAGAACCAGGACGGCGTTAGCTCAAGGTGGACTCACCCGATACCGGTGTGTTCTGAATAAAACCGGAAAAACGAGACTTCGTTTTCGGTGATTTGATCAGAAACGGTGAAACGGAAACAGCCGAGATAAGAAGAAGAAGTTTGGAGGTGCGTTACAAGGTAGGTCAAACTAACGAGCACGAAGGCTTAATGTAACCTGTGCAGGTTTTTAACGTCATTTATTCACTTTAGTTACAAACAGACTCACATTTAAACGGCAGCTTACGTTAAATAAGTCATGATGAAACGTTTCCATTCAGATTGTGTTTATTTGTTGAACTGAACTGAAACACGTCAGCATGTTAGAGTTTAGTTTTTAAAGAGTCAGTAAGTTCAAAGGTTTGTTAAACTGAACGTTCGGGCTCATAACTGACGTGTTATGACATGTTCTAACTGTCAGGTAGATCACCTGTACACTGTGACGTATTTTAAATGTACCACCAGCTGCGGGAGGCCACGCCCACAGACCTCATGTTGTTCTGTCTCACAGGTAACAGGTGAGCATGGCGCTGTCTTTGTCCCCATGTCCATATGAGGATGACGAGGATCTCGCCATCTTCGAGTCCACGGCAGCAGAACTTGGAGGCCCGGCCCGACCTCGGCTACCCGAGCTTTCTGTGATCTCACCGGGCCTGGACCCACCTGCAGTGATAGACACGGTGAGTCAACGTGAGGACAGCATCCCTTTGACCTGCTTGGGGCTGACTGTCCGTCTAAAATTCATGATTTAAATTCTGATGTTTTCAGAACACGAAGCCTGTTATGTCCACCCAGAGGAGCTGTGACGAAGGAAGCACGGACCGGGTCAAAGTGTTCTTACGGATCCGACCTCTGACAGAGGCTGAGCGAGGCAGAGGGGAGGAACAGGTATGACACAAGGTCCACATGAAACCCGGGTTGTGGTTCTGATTCTGGTCTCTCGTCTTGATTGTGGTTCTGATTCTGGTCTCTCGTCTTGATTGTGGTTCCGATTCTGGTTTCAGGGCTGTGTGGCAGTTCAGGATGAAGAGACTCTGCTGCTCAAAGCTCCCAAAGAGTCTCAGAACATGCGGACCGCCGAGCGAGGGATCACCCAGAACATGCATAAGTTCAGCTTCTCAAAGGTCAGACATAGAACATGCGTGTAGAAAATACATGAATGTATTCGTGCAGCATAGATTGACGACATGTACTGTAATATTTATAACCCTGATGACCCGCCTCTGACTCAGATTTTCGGGCCGGAGACGACCCAGCAGCAGTTCTACGAGAACACAATGAAGAAGATGGTGAGTGACGTGCTGCAGGGAGAAAACCGCCTCGTCTACACATATGGCGTGACCAATTCAGGAAAGACGTACACGGTTCAGGGTGAGTTCAGGAACACGGATGGATCTGAAGGCCTAGTTTGACCAACGAGCAGTTCCAAAAGTCTCCATCTTTTGCATCTCTCTGCAGGTTCTGGTCGAGAGGCAGGCCTGTTGCCCCGGGCTTTAGTGTCTCTGTTCAGGAAGCTGCAGGGCCGTTTGTATGGCGCCATGGACCTGAAGCCCGTCATGTACCAGGACGTGAGGCGGCTCAACGCCAGCGAGGTCCGAGTGGAGGAAAGCCACAGAAACTCTCTACTCAAAGAGGTACACAACCCCCTTCTCCTTCTTTGGTGGTGTCGGCGTCTGCAGCATGGCGTCAGAAATGATCTTTAGTGAATAAGTTGACTACGAGAACGGATCATTAATATTTAATAAATGAGGCTCAAACATCAGACGGAGGAACGTTCTGACTCAAAGGTTTTCATGTTAACTGTGTTCTGGTTCTGGCCTGCTTGCAGCTGACGGCTGTTTTTTGTTTCAGGATGAGAATTCTCGTCGAGGCAGGTCGACCACAGTCTGGGACAGCGGGATCGGAGGTCTGTCCTCTACGAGTAAAATCGCCATGCAGCTGGAAGGTGAGGAGGACTTCCTGTTCCTGGAGATCACACAAGTCATACATGATACACACATTAACATGAACAGGGCTCCATTCCATTTCTCTTTTGAAACCTGCTATGTTTTGGCTGACTCTGCAGAGACTGACAGCGTCTGTCTGGAGCCTGACAGCCTCTCACACAGTGGCGGCGATGACCTCGAGGACGGCGTCCACTTTTCCATCTGGGTGTCCTTTTACGAGATCTACAACGAGTTCCTATACGACCTTCTGGACGCCTCACCGTCGCTGCAGCCCCGAAAACGAGCCACCCTGAGGCTGAGCGACGACAAGCAGGGCAACCCCTATGTCAAAGGTAACGCACCAGCCCCTCTCCACACCGGAAGTGATGTCACTGAAATACATTTGACACAACGCATTCACTTCCTGTGGTTTCACCAGACCTAACTTGGATCCAGGTCCACAGTGCCGAGGAGGCCTGGAGGATCCTCTGGGCCGGGCGTCGAAACCAGAGTTTCGCCAGCACGCACCTGAACCAGAACTCCAGCCGCAGGTAAGAACCAGTCCAGCTTCCAAACCTCTCTGTTCATGTGTTTGACATGTTTGATCACACATGTATGATCCACACAGCCACAGTATCTTCTCCATCCGTGTCCTGCACATCCACCTGCAAGCAGACTCCGCCCCCTCGGCCACGCACATCAGCGAGTAAGTTCATTTCCTGTTTCCAGTTTGGGAAGTCGGGTTCTTGTGTGTTCACATGACTGAACTCGTGTCCGCAGGCTGACCGTGTGCGACCTGGCCGGATCTGAACGCTGCAAAGAGCAACGCAACGGAGAGAGGATGAAGGAGGCGAACAACATCAACACGTCGCTGCTGACGCTTGGACGCTGCATTGCTGCACTGCGCCACAACCAGAACAACAAGTACGCCAACAAACCAGCACGTAGAGCCGCATAGACCTCAGAGGCCCACATAGAGTTCTATACGGGTCTCTCTTAGACCACTTTGATAAAATGTGTTTCCATGACCTGTTTGACAAAGACCTGACGTGCCCTGGTGATTCTGCAGGTCACGCCCCCCTCAGGTGGTGCCCTTCAGGGACAGTAAACTGACCCGGGTCCTGCAGGGTTTCTTCTGTGGCCGAGGAACCTCCAGCATGGTTGTCAACATCAACCCGTGTGCATCCATCTATGATGAGACCCTGCAGGCTCTCAAGTTCTCCGCCATTGCTACTCAGGTTAGAAAATGAAGCTCCGCTGTGACAGATTCAGACTTTGGTCTCATGTCAGAGAAATCAAACATCCTGGTGTGTTTCAGCTCGTCCACGGCCCGTCCACCAAGACCAGGGTGGCCTACATCCTGTCACTGCTACGCGAGCCCACAGAAAGCGGCAACAGCAGCTCACTGATGGAAGACGACGAAGACGAGAGCGACTCTGAAGACGGAGATATCACCATGTTAAACACGGAGGTGACATCCAGGATACTAAGGCGTTGTTTTAGGTGTGTTTTAGACACGTTTCAGCCATGTTTTCAGACTCCTAACCGGTGCCTGTCCTCCCTGAAGGCTCTGCTGCAGGCCATCGACGTCCTGAAGAGGGAAGTTCATCGTCAGCGGGAGGAGAAGGAAGTTCTGGAGGCGAACGTGAGAGAAGACGTTGTCTCTGAGATGATGGAGGTCATCACCAGGATGCAGGACGGCTTCACGTATGTTTACGTGTGTTAGCATGTGTGTCTACATGTGAAGGTCTGTGGTTGTGTGTGTATTATTCTGATTTGTGGTATTGTCCTTCAGTGAGACGCTGGAGGCTGAGCGAGCACTCCTTGAGGAACGGTACGAGGATAAAATCAGCAACATTCAGAAACACCTAAAGAAGTTTTACAGTCAGGAGCTGAAGGTGAGGCGTGGATCAGACCTCCACTTCATCAAAGTCTTCGTTATCTTCTCTGTGATCATCTTCATCCCGTCTTTCAGGAGCGTGATCAGGAGATTGAAGCTTTGTCCGCCGCCCTTGGGAAGAGGAAGGAAGCTGAATCGGTGTCAGTTCCACATGGAGGCGATGATGGTCCTCGGCGTTCTCAGCGTCTCACTGCTCATACTGAACTCAGCCGACTGCGAGCTGAGCTGGATCAGTGTCAGGTTGAGCTGCTCACCAAGACTCAAGGTGACCTGAAACGATGCGTGCTTCTGTTAATGTTCAATTGTTGTTCTCAGTACTGACGGTGTTTTGTGTTCTGCTCGCAGAGCTGACAAAGTTGAAGATCCAGCTGGAAGTCCCGGGTTCAACAAGAACGCTCACCAACACTGCCGACCGCAAGCTGGAGGAAGGCCAGCGAAACCTGCACCAGCTGCGTCTGGACCTGCAGAGACTCGGGTTGGATCTGCAGTCCGGTGAACGGGCCTGCTGTCGCAACACAGGCGGGGAGAGGCTGCGGCAGGCGCTAAATGCTGCTGATGAGACACTCGCCAAACAGGTACAGCTACAGGATCAGGACGTTAATGGATCGCTTTCATCCCAAGTCAGTTCAATTAGCTACACGGATGATCAAGCTAACCAGTTAGTGGTTCATTTCTCAGTAATCTGTCCATCATAAAGTCTGTAAATCAATTTGAGGTGATGTCAGGAAAACACTATAAATGTTTGATTCTTCCTCTAACAGTGTTCAACTAAATCTGTTGAAAGCCTGCATGATAAATTCTGCTTCACGCTTCTCTCCTCACCTTATCCTTTCCCCTTCTATTGACTCGCCTCTTCTCAGGATCAGATCCTAGTGGAGCTGCAGAACGGTCTGACACTCGTGAAGGCTGACTTGAGGCGGAAAGCAGAGACCCTGTCCCAGGTCCAGACCCAACTGCCCCCCTCAGGTTCTGGTGCCATCACCACACCAGGTTCCTGTAAGAGGAGGGGCTGCGGAGCCATCGCCCCGAGCGACACAGAGAACCGTCCTCCACAAAAACGCCCATTTTTCCAGTCACTGTTCCCAACACGGACATACAACACACGTACCATGGAGGAGGCCAATGTGATGCCGTACTCACGGATCCTGAGGTCACGTCAGCAGTCTCCACCCCGCAGCCCGGCCCTGACTCCCCGGTCAGTCCGTGGGAAGTACTGATCCGAGAGTCCTTTCTGATGACACATGCTGAGAGCTTTATAAATATCAATATCAAGTATTCACTAACTCAGTTACCTTTAACTCTTAACGCTTCAAATGCTTAAATACTGTTCACGAAAAACTACTTTAAACACACACTGCTGTATGTGCATTCATTCAGTGTGTGTGTGTGTGTGTGTGTGTGCTTAACTTTTCACTTTGTCTTTTTCACAATAAAATCTCTGAAACATTTTTCAGGCTTGTTTTTGTATCAAAGTGTTTCTTCTGTGTCGTAACATCATTATATTAACATACTGCAGTGGAAAGAAGTGACAGTCTGTAGAAAGTTTTATTTAAATCATTTACATATTTACACTTAATGACACTCCACACACTGACTGTGTTTACATGTGTGTATAAACACATGTACAGCGGTGATGGAAGGTTAAGGTCATGGCGTGAATGAGATGAGGTTGAGTGGAGACACCCTCCTGACGGGTGTGTTGTTGTTGGAGAGTGGCGCAAACAGATCAGCTGATGGCGTCTCAATCTGATCCCGGACCTGTGAGATTTGCCTCAGCAGAGCTTTGCCCTCCTCACGGGCCTGCAGGGGGCACCACAGAGACGCAGGTCAGTTACTGACAAATACAAGTACAGTGAACCCTCGCTATAACGCGGTTCATCTTTCGCGGCTTCGCTGTTTCGGATTTTTTTAGCCTTTTTTTTTTTTTTTTTTTTTTTAACAGTGCATTGTGTTATTAATCCTGATTGGCTAAGCACTTTTGACATTGGTCTTTCACTTAGACTTAGTAGAAAAAGACGCTACAGCAGAGCGGTCAGGACGAAGACGCAGTCAGAGGGACTGTGAAATACGCGAGTCACAATGTGTCCAACCTTGTATTCATTGTTAAAATGATTATTTTACAGTATTCTTAAAAATATAGTTATTTGTAAGATAACATATACATAATATACGTTTATATATTTTATTTCTTAAATGCTTGGGCCTGAAAACAGGTTTTGATCTTCGGTTTCATTCTATAGTACAGTATTGTACAATAATTGTAAAAGATAAAGCTGACCACTTCACGGATTTCACCTATCGCGGGTTCTTTTTGGAACATAACCCCCGGGATAAACAAGGGTTCACTCTACTACAGGTTGTTGTTGGGCCTGAGGTAAACTCACGTCATTGTAGTCGCAACAGCGTTGAGCACAGAGCGATGCCTCGTCGTACAGTTTGTTCTTGAAGTAGTATTGACCCAGATACCTGAGCGCCGTGCTCACTTCAGCATGCTCCAGCTGCTCCTGATCAACAGACCCAGAACGTTAACAAGGCTTTAAATGAGCACACACGTTTGTTTTGTCAAGATCAGGTTTAAACGTTAACAAGGTGTCAAACATTCAGGCATAAAGGTGAATAAAACAAACGTACCCCACATGAGAAAATGTCCTGGATGTAGAGCATGTAACACTGAGCCGCATCATCAGACTCATTCAGCTGTTCATGGAGCCTGACAGACAAATCAGTCATAAGTTGTTAGTTATTTATTCATTAAATATGAATTTAAAATCAGTAAAATTGAACAAGACTGATGTGACAAGATGAAGATGATCTGAAGTTTAAACTCACTTCGCCAGTTTGAGTAACGCCATCTTCTCCACATCTCCCACAGAGTATGCCCTCCAGTAACACTACAACCAATTAGAGAGAGACACACACACAACCAATCAGAGAGAGAGAGAGACACACACACACACACAACCAATCAGAGAGAGAGAGAGACACACACACACACACAACCAATCGGAGAGAGGGAGAGAGACACACACACACACACACAATGAGAGAGAGGCACACACACACACAACCAATGGGAGAGAGGGAGAGAGAGACACACACACACAACCAATGGGAGAGAGGGAGAGAGAGACACACACACACACACACACACACACACACACACACACACACACACACAATCAGAGAGAGGGAGAGAGACACACACACAACCAATCACAGACAGACAGACAACTCATGAGAGAGAGACATGACCAATCAGAGTGAGGCATCATCACTCTACCTTCTTTGCTTCGACCTGCTGTGAAAGTTTTTCATAGCTTTCACCGAGAGCGACCAACATACGAGAATCATTTGGCCTGAAACATTAAACAAACATGTCAAAAACATTAAATAATTATTGTTGTGTACTGTGAGCTGATGTGGATCAGTAAAGACTGTCGTTAAACTAATCAAACAGAACTAATCAAACGTTACCTGAGCTGGTGAGCCTTCCGGTAGTAGTACAGACAGTAGAATGGCATCTTAAGGATCTCGTAGGTCTGACCAAGTCCATACCAGGCTCGGTAATCTCTTTTGTTCACCTCAATGGCGTGTCTGATGGAGAAACAACATGATTGATCTGAAAGGTCACATGACCTACATCATGAGGTCCAGCCCGGCCTCACCTGTAGGCCTGGATGGCGGCGGACGTGTTTTTCATCTCCATGTACTCGTGGCCCATCAGTGTCCACGCTCCAAGGCAGCGAGGGTTCAGTTTGAGTGCTCGCTGGAAGTATAACGCTGCCTTCTCGTGCTGAGAGCGCAAACTGTAGTAATTACCTGAGGACGACACACAGTGACTGATCACAGGACAGCACTGAGATCAACTGACACACAGAAAGTTGCCGCACTCACCGATGACACAACACGTCTCCACTCTGTACTTGTCAATCTCCACCAGGTTGTGGGCCAAGTAGCTCAGCTCTGGCTTCATGCTCTGCAGAGATGAGGACCATCAGAACCAGAACCAGAACCTTCAGGTGTGTCATTAGGTCAGTGAACTCACTTTGACGTAGAGCAGGTTGGAGAAGGTGTCCATGTTGTCGATACGATACGGATCCTGATCCCTCAACTCATTAAAGAGAGCCAGAGCCTGGTCAATGTCTGAGAACACACAGAGAACGTACGGAGAACATATTAACAACGTATGGAGAACACAGAGAACATATGGAGAACACAGAATGTATAGAGAACATATTAACAATGTATGGAGCACATATTATCAACGTATGGAGAACACTCAACAGGCACTGATCTGCATTCTGACACAGCAAGTTTGGAAACAGCTGTAACACCTGATACTTATTTAGACTGTTTTTCTCCCATTGACCTTCATCAAATAACTTCAATAATTTCTTCATCTAAGTCGTCAACCTGTCTCCTAGACTCCATCCCAACCAGGCAGCTCAAGGATGTTTTACTTCTAGTCAGCCCTTCTTTACTGGATATGATTAATCTGTCTTTATTATCAGGATATGTACCACAGTCCTTTAAAGTAGCTGTAATTAAACCTCTTCTTAAAAAGCCCACTCTAGATCCAGAGGTCTTAGCCAATTATAGACCGATATCAAACCTTCCCTTTCTTTCTAAGATACTTGAGAAAGCTGTAGCTAATCAGCTGTGTGACTTTCTTCATAAGAACAGTTTATTTGAGGATTTTCTTGTCCTGTTAGATCTTAGTGCTGCATTTGACACCATAGACCATCAAATTCTTTTACAGAGACTGGAACCTCAGATTGTCATCAAAGGAACCGCCCTAAGCTGATTTAGGTCGTATTTCTTCATTGTATCGATCTCAGTTTGTTCACGTCAGTGATGAATCCTCCATGCATACCAAAGTCTGTCATGGAGTCCCACAAGGTTCTGCACTAGGACCACTTCTATTCAGTCTATATATGCTTCCTCTAGGGAACATTATTAGGAATCACTCCATTAATTTTCATTGATGCCGACAACAGCCAATTATATTCAGACAAAACTGAAGATCTTGTAATTTGACGCAAACACCTCAGGAACTCTCTTTCTGGAGACTTGGCTACCTTAGACGGGATCAGCCTGGCCTCCAGCTCCACCGTAAAGAATCTCGGAGTTGTTTTTGTTCAGGATTTGTCCTTTAATGTCCACATGAAACAAAACTCGAGGACTGCATTCTTCCACTTACGTAACATCGCCAAAATGAGACGCATTGTATCTCAAGTGGATGCTAGTCCATGCATTTGTTACTTCTAGGCTGGACTACTGTAACTCTTTGTTATCAGGCCAATAAGTCTCTGAGGACTTTGCAGCTGATTCAGAATGCTGCTGCACGAGTTCTGACAGGAACCAAGATCAGAGATCACATCTCTCCCATTTTGGCTTCCTTGCACTGGCTACCTGTTAAATCTAGAATATAATTTAAAGTTCTTCTCCTTACGTACAAAGCTCTTCATGGCCAGGCACCATCATATCTAAAAGAACTCATAGTACCTTACTACCCCTCTAGAACACTGCGCTCTCAGGATGCTGGGTTCCTTGTGGTTCCTATAGTTATAGCTGCTGCCCATCGGTGTCCATCCTCTATCACAGGTTCCAATGCTACTGTGATCATTTTGTCATTCATTGTAAAATTTGATTTGATTTGATCACGCAATGTATGGAGAACGTATTAACAATGTATGAAGAACAAATTAACAACACATAGAGAACACACAGAATGTACGGAGAACGTATTAACAACATATGGAGAACACACAGAGAACGTATGGAGAATGTATTAACAACGTGTGGAGAACACACAGAACGTATGGAGAATGTATTAATAAGGTATGGAGAACTTATTAACAACACATATAACAACATACAACAACAACACATATAAGACCATATAAAGAACGTATGGAAAACATATTAACAACATATAGAGAACATACAGAGTGCATATGTACCTCTGATGTTGTGGTAGGCAACAGCGATCTGGGAGATGATATAGGTGCTTTTGGAGAAGCCTGCCTCGATCAGGTTCTGGTACTTCTGCAGAGCCTCTTTGATCATCTGCAGCTCGGTGTACATGTGAGCCATGAAGAAGTCTCTGATCCAGCAGTCCGGCAGAGACAGAGACTTCAGCTGAGGAGGATGACACAGCATCATCATACTGAGTACAACTAAAGTAGCACTGCATATATACACAAAGTTATTACTTTATTCAAACAGCAGCCGGACCGGACTGGACCCGTGCACAGCCACTGAGACACTGATTTATAGACTTTATGATGGAAACATTGGTAAGTAGTGAAGCGTTTACTGTGGCTAGCTTGGTCAGCCGTGTAGCTAACTGAACTGACTCAGCCCGGGATGACAGGAGCCAAACCCGGCAAGAAAACCAGCTCGACAGGCTGCTGTGTTCACTGTTAGACTGGACACTGCTGGTTCAGAGGTTCTGTTGCTGTGTTCACTGTTAGACTGGACACTGCTGGTTCAGAGGTTCTGTTGCTGTGTTCACTGTTAGACTGGACACTGCTGGTTCAGAGGTTCTGTTACTGTGTTCACTGTTGGACTGGACACTGCTGGTTCAGAGGTTCTGTTGCTGTGTTCACTGTTAGACTGGACACTGCTGGTTCAGAGGTTCTGTTGCTGTGTTCACTGTTAGACTGGACACTGCTGGTTCAGATGTTCTGTTGCTGTGTTCACTGTTAGACTGGACACTGCTGGTTCAGAGGTTCTGTTACTGTGTTCACTGTTGGACTGGACACTGCTGGTTCAGAGGTTCTGTTGCTGTGTTCACTGTTAGACTGGACACTGCTGGTTCAAAGGTTCTGTTGCTGTGTTCACTGTTAGACTGGACACTGCTGGTTCAGAGAATCTGTTACTGTGTTCACTGTTAGACTGGACACTGCTGGTTCAGAGGTTCTGTTGCTGTGTTCACTGTTAGACTGGACACTGCTGGTTCAGAGGTTCTGTTGCTGTGTTCACTGTTAGACTGGACACTGCTGGTTCAAAGGTTCTGTTGCTGTGTTCACTGTTAGACTGGACACTGCTGGTTCAGAGGTTCTGTTTGGTCCGGCCGTGTTCAGTGGAAGGTAGATGCTGATACTAGGTCATAGTGGTGGTATGTGTGCGTTGGTGTGTGTTACCATCTCGATGTTGGTCACCAGGTTGCTGAGCTCCAGCCAGGCTCCCCAGTGAAGAGGCAGGGCATGAATAGCCTCCACAAACACCTCCACCGCCTCCTTCAGCAGGTCCAGCTTCCTCAGGACCACGCCATACCTGTCCAGCCCACAAACACAGACAAGTCCGGATCAGTGTTCCAATACATGATCTGAGGCATGTTGTGTTAATGTTAGAGGTAACGTTCTTACAAGTACAGCGTGAAGCCATCCAGCTCTCCTGCGATGTGTTTCTTACTGAGCTCTACCCTCAGCTCCCGCAGCGCTTCATTACGGACCTGACCCTTCTCCAGAGGACCTAACAGAACCGGACCAGACACAACGAGCTTCACGTTAACAGAACCACAGTCAGTTCTTTAAAAAGGTCAAATCAGACGGCTCCTCACCCAGGCTGTCCACCGTCTCATCGTCTTTCTTCTTCTCACCCGACTGAGGACAGAGGAGGAAACGTTATGCTCACAGAGGAATATGGAGAATAATGAGGACGTGAGGAGGTCCGACTGGACGGAACCGTACCAGATAACGAGAGTACATGTAGAGGAAGTATGCCTTCTGACTGCAGCAGCCCTTCAGGAAGTAAGCGGCGCGGTCGTACTCCTTCAGGTCAAAGTAAGACTTTGCCAGCATGAGAGCGTCCAGGTCCTGAGCGTCCTCCTGTTAGAGACAGAGACACTGAGACCAGGTCCTGATCCAAGACACAGAGACCAGGTTCTGACAGACTCAGTACAGACCTCAGTGAAATCAGGTGCTGGTGGTACTTCATCTTTAGGAAGCGGGTCGAGAGCAAACGCCAACTCAGAGGCCCTGAAACATAAACAGAGGATGTGACATCACAGGAAGCATGAAAAGAACTAATGCTAACAGTTAGCTAACAGTTAGCTCAGGGGTTACCAAACTTTTCAGCCCGTGACCCCCTGGCAGGTCCCGACCCCTACTTTGGGAACCGGTGAATTACCTGATGCTAACAGTAGCACTGACAGAGCTGACATGCTAAGAGAGCTAACATGCTAACAGACAGTTCACGTTGTTTTAGCGGTAACGGAGCGTAAATACAGACGATTAACGTCTCGTTAGTGTCCGGTAATGCCCGTTAGTCTCACCACTTGGCGCTGTGTAGCAGTCCGCGCTCTTTGCACAGAGAGATGACGGAGATCAGCTGTTTCTTCAGCTGCACCAGCTCCCCGAAGTCACTGCACAGAGCCGCCATTTTCGTATTTTACAGAGAGACTCCTATTGGTGGGAGACATGGAGAGGAAGACCCGCCACACTTCCTGTTCTTTCCAAAATAAAAGAACAAAGAACCATTCTTTTGAAAAACAGCATCTCTGTACGTGTGTTTGTGTGTGTGTGTGTGTGTGTGAGTTGTTATATGTCCACATGTAAAAGCAGCAGCAGTGTGATGAATCCATGATGAGTACCAGTGTACTATATATTTAATTTATCTACCACAGACTGAATCATCTTCATCTTCATCATCGTCATCATCATCGTGTCTCTGAATGATTATTTTAAATTATGACACAGTAACATGACGAAGTGATCAACTAGCAGGAGGTGCTCTGAAAACTCAGGCACAAGGATGAAGTGATGAAGATGAAGTGATGAAGATGAAGTGATGCAGTGATGAAGATGAAGTGATGCAGTGATGAAGTGATGAGGATGAAGTGATGGAGATGAAGTGATGAAGATGAAGTGATGAGGATGAAGTGATGGAGATGAAGTGATGAAGATGAAGTGATGAAGATGAAGTGATGCAGTGATGAAGATGAAGTGATGCAGTGATGAAGTGATGGAGATGAAGTGATGAGGATGAAGTGATGAAGATGAAGTGATGAGGATGAAGTGATGAGGATGAAGTGATGAAGATGAAGTGATGAAGATGAAGTGATGCAGTGATGAAGATGAAGTGATGCAGTGATGAAGTGATGGAGATGAAGTGATGGAGATGAAGTGATGAAGATGAAGTGATGAGGATGAAGTGATGGAGATGAAGTGATGAAGATGAAGTGATGAGGATGAAGTGATGGAGATGAAGTGATGAAGATGAAGTGATGCAGGTTCTCATGGATTTATCAGATCTAGTCATGCATTTGTTCCTTCGAGGCTCGACTACTGTAACTCTCTGTTATCAGGCTGCTCCAATAAGTCTGTGAGGACTTTGCTCCCATTTTAGCTTCTTTGCACTGGTTATCTGTCAAATCTACTTATGCTTCTGTAACGTGGGCTAAAACTTTTCTGAGCCAAAAACCACCCAGCAACCTCAAGCCTGCCTTTGACTAACTTTGTTGAAGTCTCTGTATGATATCAATGACTATCAAGACTACATTTTTAATGTCGGCCATTTTATCCTTTTCTCATAGACACATAGATAGAGAAACAGACAGACACACACAAAGACCAGACAAACAAACACACACACACACACACACACACACACACACACACACACACACACACACACACACGACAAAAGTCTTTCAAAATAAGAGTCCCAAAATAAGAGAAAAATATACAAAAATCTGTTTAGGTGAGCAGAGAGCACAGTGGCAGCAACACTGATCACCGGAAGGGACAGAATATGCTTACCGTAGTGTGTTAGCCAGTACGTCAGTCACAGGGTAAACCATGATCCACCATGGTAAACCTTGATCCACATTGATCCACCATGGTCCATACTGATCCACCATGCAGGTCCACACTGATCCACATTGATCCAGGTTCTGCCTCTTAAAGGAAGTTTTTCTTTTGATTGTTGACTCTGTAAATAATATTAGTTCGCTCTGATGTTCTCTGCGTGGACCGAGTCAGGAGAGTTAAGTTAAGTTAAGTTTAATCTCATTTGGAGATTTAGAAGTAAAACTATGAACATGTCATCAGGATGAAGGCTGAGACAGATGTGTCCTGTCTGCACTCACTGATTCCTTTCTGAGTCCTTCAAACTGAAACCTGATTAACAAACAGGTTTTCCGCTCAGTGGCTCATTGATTCATTTTAATATAATTAAATTAAGTTAATTAAAGATATATCTAATGAAGTGTTTGTCAGCATGCTTCACAGAAGAAGAAGAAGAAGAAGAAGAAGAAGAAGAAGAAGAGAGTCTCCTTCTGTCATCTTGACTCTCACAGATAAACCTGATGACCTTTTCTGTATTTAGATTAACTGGCAGAGTGAAAACTCATCAGCTGCAGAGTTCTGAATTTATCCAAATTGTGACCTTTAAACAACATCTCATCCTCTTCGCCCTATAACCAAAAACCAAGAATAACAGAGTGATCTTCATCCTGAACCTCTCCCCCAACAGAACCAGCAGAACCATCAGAGGCACTAAGGGCCGGAGGGCCGGACATGTATGAAGGGATGGGAGGTGCAGGGAGGTAGGTCGGACGGAGATTGTGAATGGGAGCTTGGACCATTTGGCCCCAAAAAGGATGGCTACTATGATGATTGGCTACGTTTCGTAAAATTGCAGCTAGTTAGGTCAATTAGGACCAGGGATGCATGCGAACATAGAATCAATGAGAAGAGAGGCGGGATAGGAAGCACAGGAGATGTACTGTGGGGGGAGGATACTGAATATGTTTCATAAATGTAGGGAAGTGGGAGAGCGAAGTCGTATAGCCATTCAGTTAGGGCCGCCTGTTGTGGTAGCCACTGGAGTGTGGAGGGGGCTGTAGGAGAGAAGAAATAGATTGATAGATGAATGCTTTGTGGATCTTGAGGGTAATTCGAATTCAGTATGCAAACATACGTTAAATGTAAATTAGAATCAATGAGAAGGGAGGAGGGATAGGAGCACAGGGGATATACTGTGAGGGGAAGAGGGTTGAGAGGTCAAGGGATGAAAGTATGATGGCAGAGTGGATGAAGGTATGATGGTAAAAGGGGATGAGGAGATGAGGGATGGAGGTAGACGGGGTAGAGGGGATGAAGGTATGAGAGAGATGGAGATAGAGAGAGGGTGGGGATGCATGCAATGGGGGGTTGTGTCTTGGCTGAACATGCTGCTGTTGGTCGTTGTCAAAGGTGTTGTACGGATGATGAAAATAGGAAAGCTAGGACTGAGAGAAGAGGGATGGATGCTAAGATGGCAGGATGGGTGTGCCATTAGAGAAACTTGGGGGAAGTGTGGCGCTGTAATGGCAGGTGTGGGGTTTGATACAACCTGGCCCTTTGTCAGAGCTGGAAGAGGGTATCGGCCACCGGCTGTAGGATGTGCGGCATGACGTCATCGGGGTTGTAGCATGACATCAATGGCGTTGCGATGGTGACCCGGAAATGCTTGTGGATCTCGGCGTGTAACTCATTTGAGTTGTGTTGATGGTCCATAAGAAGTTGGAAAAGTTTTGTTTTGTTGTTGTGCAGTGGAAGGGGATGTGTTGTTGGGCGAGGGACTGTTTGAGGCAGGTGACTGTCTGGTTGGATATTTTTTGTATTTCACCGATCGTCGGAATGGACGGTCAAACTGCTTGGTCGTGAAGGCTAGGCCATGTTGGAGCCGTCTGACAGAGATGGCCGTGAGCGTCGCGGGATATGAACAGCCTGGCAGAGATCATGGGGAGTTGGGAGTCCGCAGAGACTTTGGGAGTCTGCGCTGTCGGGGTTCATGTGAAAATGATCTGAAAACGACATTGAAGGAGTGAACAGATGAGGCGTGTTTAAGTACACGTGAAACGGAAATGGGATGAATCCAAGGCATGGACCTTGTTCCTGAACCTAGTTATAACAAACCCTAACCCTAGCCCTAACTTCATTACAACCTCACAATGTCACAACACACAGCGTCACACCATCACAATGTCATAACATCACATCACAAGATCACAATGTCTGATGGAGGAGTCGGTGTTGGAGTTAACAAACATCTCTGACAGTGAAAAGAGGATTTACAGCTTTAAAGCCATCGGCTGCATCTTAACCTCTCTGATCTCTTTCATCCGTTCATCCCCATAGTGCTCCTCTGTCCCTTCATCCATTCATCCATTTATCCCCTATAATTCTGCTCTCTCAGACATTTCTCCATGTTCTTCCTCTGCACACATAAATCCATTAGGTTACATAATGTAGCCGCAGAGCATACGTCTGTCTTTATGTTTGAAGAGATGAATTGCTTTTGTGTAAACCTCTACCCGACCCGACCTGACCCAAATTAAGGCTTTTAAAGTCTGACCGCCGGTCCTGAACCACTCAGAGGACTAAAACCAGTAAGGGATCAGCTGACACCTGAGACTGACGACCTCTTCATCTGTCCCTTTGTGTCTCTCACTATGAGCTCCTTCACAGAAACATTTCCTCCCTTCGCCTCCTCTACCTCCCCCCATCCCTCTTTCTTCTAATCAGACGATCTGAATATTTCTTCTTCACATTACTGAGAAAATATTTGTTTGTAAATGTAATCATTTCTGTGATCTATGTGTCGTCTCAAAGTTTCAACAGCAGAAGAAATAGTTCAAGACTTCCTGCTACGCATTCAAGCTGCAGTCAGAGTTGAGGCATGATGGGATATCTGAGAACAGGAAGGCCTACATCTAAACTTCAGCTCACTTCAGATGTCTGATTTAAACATTATAAAGTTAAACAAACATTTGAATAATAAAAATAAAATCTACACACAAACCTACATTTTTATTGTAACAGGTTATTCAGTTTCAGATCAGTTTGTTTGTCTCATCACACAAGTTCAATCTCTTTTCCTCCTCATCCAATCAGCTCAAAGTATTTTCTTTAATAAATGTCAGAACAAATTATCATCAGAGACTCACACGGAAAAATATAATCATCATTATCATCATCGACTTCAATCTTCATCATCATCATCCTCAATCTTCATCCTCATCATCAACGTCAATCTTCATCCTCATCATCATCATCATCATCATCATATTTGTTCAGGTACGTTCAGGTGAGTCTGAAAGTCACTAAATGTCACTGCACTACACCTCTGTTTCTTTAAAGATTATTTGATGATGTGTAATCATTTATAATCTGTAATAATCTCTGGTCATGTTTCAGGTTTGATTTCTTCACATCAGATGAAATTTCATATTTTCTTCTTTCAGACAGTTTAAAAATTTTAAAACACGGAAAATCATCATCAACCAGATTCATGAAGTCTAACTAATTATTAATAATTATAATTATCAGTAATTAAAGTTTAAATGAAGCTTGATTGATCAGTTTGACAAAGAAACATGAAATCACCTGAAAATCATCAGAAGACATCTTACCAGACAAACCAGAACATCAATGTTTATTTCTTTATTTAATAAACGTTTTTAATTACTAATTATTATGAAATATTATTGTTATTTTATGTCCAGGCAAGAATATTTTTATTAAAATGTACTGAACATCAGGAAGTCACTTCAAAGAAGAAAACGTTCAAATATTTCATATCATCTGTAATATTTTATTCTTTTAACAAACACTGAAAAAACTCTTATTACATTCTACACGCTACAGTCACAATTGTTTCACATCCTTAAAAAAAATCACTTCTGACATGAAGTCACTTTAAGGCCGCAGAGGCGCTTTATCATGTTTCTGGGATGGTTCTGGTTCTGGTTCAGATTCAGGTTCTGGTTCAGACTTAATTTCTTATAATCCTGCCGTCACACTTCAGAGCCTCGTTCATGTTTTTTAAGACTCTGAACAGGAAGAGAAACTGCATGATGTCACTTCAGCCTTGAGGTGAGCAACAGTGATGACAGGTCTGCCAACGTTCAGACAACCTTACAACAACCTTACAACATGAAACCATTAAAGTTTAAAACTCAGTCAATAAAACATCACAAGTGAGGTGAAGACATGGAGGTGATGGGGCAGGAAGGAGTTCTTTGGAAAGATGGTGAGGTGACGTGTCTGATTATTACATCATCATGACATCATCACAACAAGTTTCTAAAATCAAACAAATGTGTCACAGGTGAAGATTCAGGCCTGACACCTCCAGGTCCTTTAGAAAAGTAACGCTGCTACTGTAACTGGAACCAACAATGGTTCTTTAGAGTTCTTCAGCGTGATGCCACAGAGGAACCATGTTTAGTTTCACAAAGAACCTTTTATCAAAAGTTCTTTAAAGATCCATCAAACACGGTTCCTTAGTTTAAATGAGTTTAAAGTTGTTTATTAAACAATGGTCCTTGTTAACTCTGGAAGAAATGAATCTCACAATGGAAAATTGAGTTTTCATTGTGAGATCTGTGACGGTTTGAAAGTCTTAATAACGATGAGATGCAGAAGGTCCAGAAGGTTCAAAAGATCGAGAAAGTTCAGAAGCTGTTCACGAGTGTTCCCAGCAGCAGGATCAGTATTACGGGAACGGCCTGGCTTGCCGCTCCATGTTTACTCCCTCTAGCTCTTGATTCAACATTCAGGTCTTTGTCAGAGTACGGTGGGATGACGATGAATCCCTCACTGTTGTCTTCGTTCTCAACCTTGTCCTCCTCGTTGTCCTCCATCTGTAAAACAGGAGAAACGATATACAGATGGAGGAAGTTCGCGATTTAAACATTTAAAAACACATTACAGTATGGCCTCACATCTCTGACGTGTTGACAGACGTTAAATGAAACTTAGAATCTGACTTCACACATGTTGAATATTAATTCAAAAATAACTTTAAGTCATTCTTTTATTTTAAGGATTGCATGCAACTGAGATGAGTCAGGAGGTAAAGAGCACTCACACTGTTGGATTCTGGGAAAGTGTTGGTGCTGGTGTGGACCTTCTTGTGGTCAATTCGTGGGGTGGACTGAGATGTAGGTACATGTGTGTTTTCCACAGGAGGGGGGACAGAGACTCCCACAGAGCTGATGGCATTACCTAAAACAGAACCAGCAGAGTGCGGTACATCTTGGTCACATGAACCACATGGTTCACATAGTTCACATGGTCCACATGGTCTACAGGGGCCACATCTGGCCCGCCAGAGCTTTCCATCTGGCCCCCAGGATATTACTGGATTCAGGAAAGCCTAGTGAAGAGGAAAAGGTATGTTTCTACATTTTTGTAGTGCCAAAGCCCACCTCCAATCAAAAATGACGCTAAACACGTTTCTCTGTTATTGTTTCAGTCTGTCAAAATTGTCCTTTCTTGGGCTTCATTTCTCCACACAATACTGCACTATTGCAGTGTCTCAATAACAACTGTTAACGTAAAAGAGAAGAGCATGGTAAGTGCAAGCGTTACATCAGCAAATGGATACAAACCACAAATAGAACTGTGAGGCCATCAGTTATGAGAAATGTTACCCTTTACATCAAATGAAAGTAGCTTGTAATCCAACAAATGAATACGAAGAAAAACCAAGAAATTCACAAGACTGAAAGGTGCTCGATTTATGTTCACCGCCATTCTCCTGATTCTCCTCAGAAGAATCAGAAAGAGGAAGACGTTGCAGTTGACAGCCTTGTGAATATGAAGCCTAAAATATTGTTTTCGCCCCTAAGTGGCTTGCTGCCGTACAGGTAATATGAGTCTGTTAACACTGACAAAGGCTAAAATTGAAATGAATTGATATAAGAAATAATAATATTACCTAGAATACAACATTAATATAATTTCGTATGAGAAAAATTCTGGCCCTTGGGCAAATGTAGTTGATGACCCCTGATCTACATGGTCCATGTCCATGTGGTCCATGTGAACCATGTGAACCATGTGAACCATGTGGTCCATGTGGTTCACACGGTCCACACAGTCTACATGGACCATGCGATTCACATGGTCCACGTGGTTCACTTGGTACACACTTAACTGGATTATATGTTATGGAGAAAATGTTTCCTCTGATGTTTTACTCACGCAGACACGTGTTGCTGTTGAACATGTTAAGAACACGCTGACAGCTCTGCCATTCGTTCCCACTGCCGTCACATGAACACCACTGGGACACACCTGTGCTGCTGTTACTGACATAGTTTGGAGTCATGATGGTGCCTGAAACAGAAACATGAAACTTTTTAATATATTGAAAATGTTTTTCCATCAGCAGGTTTTTATTTTATTCAAGTCAGTTTCCTTCATGTTGATAATTACAGAAACATAAAATGACTTTTCTTAAAATATCATGGAGGCAGATTAAATCATTCTGCAGTGAAACATAATTTTTACATTACATTTCTAATGATGAGTTCATCGCACTCCCCGTTTGTTTCATTTCCTCATCTCACCAATGAGTCCGGTATATGCCTTCAGACACATCACTCTGCCTTCCCGGATACAGCCGGAGGCCGACACACGGGATGGCTGGCAGTTCTGCTGGAAATCAGCAAGTCTGGACCTGAACCACAAAGAACCACAGAAGAAGAAGAAGCAGATTTTACATGTCAGAGAAACAGAAACAGCGCAAGTGTGTGTTTTCAGTGTTTTATTCAATAATCAGACGTGAACTCATGAAATCAAAAACCTTATTTATGTTTTGTCATCCTCTGTTTTGATTCACGTGAACCAGCAGATAGCAGCAGATTCATTTTTCATTCATTCATTCATAAATTTCTAAAATAAATTTCTTCATAAATTTTCTTTCTTTTAAATATTATTTTGTTGTTCTTTTGTTGTTCCAGCTTTATTGGATAGAGACAGCTGAAGAGTGACAGGAAATATGGGGAGAGAGAAAGATGGGGAATGACATGCGGGAAAAGGCCACGGGCCGGGACTCGAACCCAGGCCAGTTGCAGCGAGCCTTCGCAAATGGGACGGCCGCTCTACCGACTGAACTAAGCACCCCCCCATGATTCACATGTCTTTGGTGTGGAGGGTGGCGATCATGTTCTCATCTTCACTCAGAGGTTTGTTATCGATTATTGATTGATAGTCATCGTCTGTTAAAAAACGACACGTGACGTCATGTGAATCTTCAACACTTCATGAACAATGCAAAGGTAAAACTAAGACGAGATGACTGACGGTATCTGGTAACATGTCAACTCAGGGAACATGTTAACATTTTGTGTTTGCATGGCTTGTTCTTAGCATGGCGTGTTCTTAGCATGGCATGTTCTTAGCATGGCTTGTTCTTAGCATGGCTTGTTCTTAGCATGCCGTGTTCTTAGCATGCCGTGTTCTTACCGGCACAGCTCGTCTCTGGAGCAGTAGTTCTGCAGGCTGAGGCAGTTTGGTTTATGCACCCTGATGTCCCCCCGTGTGTTCTCCTCGTAGGAGCACGATGGGACAATGGTCTTACGGCGGCGCTCCCCACACAGAGTGTCTGAGCACGTGCAGAAGAGCAGAGCGAAGCTATACTCCTCAGGGACACGCTCCAGGAAGCGGCGCAGGGCTTTGTGGCATTTCTGGCGGTTGCAGCTGTTGTCAGAGACAGCGGCTCGCTTGGTGCAAGCCACAACATATTCAGAGCGCAGTGCACCACATTTCTCGTACAGGCCGCAGTCCTGGGCTGCCTTCAGACATTGGTTCTGACCGTCCACGGACAGAGAGGAAGCTGACGGCATCAGGAAGACGACAGTGTCACAAACAAGTAAAGACATGTTTCAGTGAGGTGGGTATCAGACTCTGAGCTGTACCTGCCATGATGGAGGCCATGCGTGACATCTCTATGTTCCTCACCAGGCTGAGCTGCAGCTCTTCGTATGGAGAGACGTTGTACTCGTCATATGCTGAAACACCAGTGAAAGTTTGGGCACATGGTTCACACACATGTCAACAGAGAGCAGTGCTCGAACATACCTGCAAACCTGACCGTCCAGTACACCCTGAGGCAGTGCTCCTCCCGCCGAGAGCCACGCTGACACTTGCAGACCTGAAGAGGGCGGTAACGTTGCAGCGAGTTCTGAGCCTCCAGGCATTCGAGGCGAGCGTCTGGACCGAGTGGCACCACGGCCTCCTCAGCCACACAGTACTCCAGCAGGCGATATGGCACCATGCAGGACTGCTCCTTGATGCAGGAATGCTCCGCCACCAGACAGTCCAAGGATGCAGAGACTGGAGCACCACCTGGAGGAGAGGTTCAAACTGTCAGCACCTCACTTTCAGTCAAACAGGCTCTAATTAAGAGCTGAGTAGACTCTGTAGACCTCTACAGTTTCTGTCTGTAACAACCTTCAGTGATGAGTCTTCATCATCTCGTCAGGACGTTTGTGAACTTCACCTTTGACTCAGTCTGTCTCAGTCTGTCTTTGTCCTTGTGCATCAGTGTCCACCCTGTCCATTATGTCTAAAGTCAGTGAGTGTGCTGTGAGGACGCGGATGGTGAGTGTTGAACTCCATTATATGAACACATGAACATATGAACACATGAAAATATGAACACAGTGTTGAACTTAATTTTGTCTCCGTAGTTCAAGGGGAAGGACCAGCCGATTTGAGAGTACACAGAGTACTACATAGAGTACACAGGGACAGTACACAGAGTACTACATAGAGTACACAGGGACAGTACACAGAGTACTACATAGAGTACACAGGGACAGTACACAGAGTACTACATAGAGTACACAGGGACAGTACACAGAGTACTATACCAGAGAGTACACAGAGTACTACATAGAGTACACAGAATACTACATAGAGTACACAAAGGGAGTACAAAGTACTACAACAGAGTACTACATATCATGACATATGAACACATGAACACACAAACATAAGAACATATGAACACATGAACATATGAACACATGAACATATGAACACACAAACATAAGAACATATGAACACATGAACACACAAACATAAGAACATATGAACACATGAACACGCAAACATAAGAACATATGAACATACAAACATAAGAACATATGAACACATGAACACACAAACATAAGAACATATGAACACACAAACATAAGAACATATGACACACACAAATAAGAACATATGAACCACATGACAACACAAACATAAGAACATATGAACACATGAACACACCAAACATAAGAACATATGAAACATGAACACACAAACATAAGAACATATGAACATATGAACATATGGAACATATGAACACACAAACATAAGAACATATGAACACATGAACACGCAAACATAAGAACATATGAACATACAAACATAAGAACATATGAACACATGAACACACAAACATAAGAACATATGAACACACAACATAAGAACATATGAACACATGAACACACAAACATAAGAACATATGAACACATGAACACACAAACATAAGAACATATGAACACATGAACACACAAACATAAGAACATATGAACACATGAACACGCAAACATAAGAACATATGAACATACAAACATAAGAACATATGAACACATGAACACACAAACATAAGAACATATGAACACACAAACATAAGAACATATGAACACATGAACACACAAACATAAGAACATATGAACACATGAACACACAAACATAAGAACATATGAACACATGAACACACAAACATAAGAACATATGAAACATGAACACACAAACATAAGAACATATGAACATATGAACATATGAACATATGAACACACAAACATAAGAACATATGAACACATGAACACGCAAACATAAGAACATATGAACATACAAACATAAGAACATATGAACACATGAACACACAAACATAAGAACATATGAACACACAAACATAAGAACATATGAACACATGAACACACAAACATAAGAACATATGAACACATGAACACACAAACATAAGAACATATGAACACATGAACACACAAACATAAGAACATATGAACATACAAACATAAGAACATATGAACACATGAACACACAAACATAAGAACATATGAACACATGAACACACAAACATAAGAACATATGAACACACAAACATAAGAACATATGAACACATGAACATATGAACACATGAACACACAAACATAAGAACATATGAACACATGAACACACAAACATAAGAACATATGAACACATGAACACACAAACATAAGAACATATGAACACATGAACATATGAACACATGAACACACAAACATAAGAACATATGAACACATGAACACACAAACATAAGAACATATGAACACATGAATATGAAGTGATGAACTCACCATATTCTAAGACATGGAGCAGCAGTCCAAAGATCATCATCCTGTTCATTAGAACTGAGATCACGCCTTCATCTGGACCCTGTTAATCCTCTGACTCCGCTGAGTCTTCTGGCGCTGATGCGGTTCGGATGGTTTTACAGCTCAAAGTTGGTCAAAGTTGATTCAGTCCAAAGTCAAGTTCTGGTGGTTTTGGTTCGTTTTCTTCTCTGTTTCGGTTCGGTTGGTCTCCATGCTCAAACTTTGTTGTGATCAGCTGACCCTCAGTCCGTCAGTCGGTCCAGACGGACTTGTCTGTCTCCGCTGATCCACTCTTCGGACTCTGCTGCACGGCGCGCTGTGATTGGTTAGTGACGACATGAATATGTAATGAGGACAGCTGTACCGTGATGGACAGCGCGGGAAAAGATCTTTAATTCATTCATTATAGATTAGACTGTGACGTCATTCACCTCATTGAAAGATTGATTTAAAAATGAGTTCATGAAGTAACTGTCTGTCTGTTAACATGTCTGTCTGTTAACATGTCTGTCTGTTAACATGTCTGTCAGTGTTAACCTGTCTGTTAGTGTTAACATGTCTGTCTGTAAACATGTCTGTCTGTTAACATGTCTGTCTGTAAACATGTCTGTCTGTTAACATGTCTGTCAGTGTTAACCTGTCTGTTAGTGTTAACCTGTCTGTCTGTAAACATGTCTGTCTGTTAACATGTCTGTCAGTGTTAACCTGTCTGTTAGTGTTAACCTGTCTGTCTGTAAACATGTCTGTCTGTTAACATGTCTGTCAGTGTTAACCTGTCTGTTAACATGTCTGTCAGTAAACATGTCTGTCTGTTAACATGTCTGTCAGTGTTAACCTGTCTGTTAACATGTCTGTCAGTAAACATGTCTGTCTGTTAACATGTCTGTCAGTGTTAACCTGTCTGTTAACATGTCTGTCAGTAAACATGTCTGTCTGTTAACATGTCTGTCAGTGTTAACCTGTCTGTTAGTGTTAACCTGTCTGTCTGTAAACATGTCTGTCTGTTAACATGTCTGTCAGTGTTAACCTGTCTGTTAACCTGTCTGTCTGTAAACATGTCTGTCTGTTAACATGTCTGTCAGTGTTAACCTGTCTGTTAACCTGTCTGTCTGTAAACATGTCTGTCTGTTAACATGTCTGTCAGTGTTAACCTGTCTGTTAACCTGTCTGTCTGTAAACATGTCTGTCTGTTAACATGTCTGTCAGTGTTAACCTGTCTGTTAACATGTCTGTCTGTGTTAACCTGTCTGTTAACATGTCTGTGTTAACCTGTCTGTCTGTTAACATGTCTGTCTCAGTGTTAACCTGTCTGTCTGTTAACATGTCTGTCAGTGTTAACCTGTCTGTCTGTTAACATGTCTGTCAGTGTTAACCTGTCTGTCTGTGTTAACCTGTCTGTTAACCTGTCTGTCTGTTAACATGTCTGTCAGTGTTAACCTGTCTGTTAACATGTCTGTCTGTGTTAACCTGTCTGTCTGTGTTAACCTGTCTGTCTGTGTTAACCTGTCTGTCTGTTAACATGTCTGTCAGTGTTAACCTGTCTGTTAACATGTCTGTCAGTGTTAACCTGTCTGTCTGTGTTAACCTGTCTGTTAACATGTCTGTCTGTCTGTTAACCTGTCTGTCTCAGTGTTCTCTGAGGTGTGACGGTGCAGCAGCGCCCCCTGTGTTTCCTCTGGTCTCATGTTCAGTCATGTGTTTGTTGGACTGAGCAGGTCACTTCTTCAGTCGCTCTGTTTCAGACTCTGTAGGTGTGAACATCTAGTACTCTGTATTTATACTCAGTTTGTCTTTGGCGCCTCCTGTCACTTTTTTGGATTTCTTCAAATAGACTACAGAAATGGACTACAGAAGTGAAGGACTACAGAAATGGAGGACAGGTCTTCTGTGTAAAAAGTTGCTCGTCAGATGTTTGTATTTGTCAGTCGATCATGTGACTAAAGGTTTGATGAGATCAGACTGGTCACGTCACTGTGTTTATTTCAACATGTCAGAGACGACACACCAACCCTGACAGACTGGCGTCAACACATTTTATTCTTGAAGTCAGGTTGTCATATTTAAATCACAGGTGTGTCTGTTATACGTCAGGCTGACGTTCTTTAATGTTCTGCAGGTCACAACATGTTTAACAGCAGGCTCGCTGTGTGTCAGCTCATTACGACTCAACATGAAGGATCAGCTCGATAAGCTGAGTAAATATAGACAGACTAATCACCTGAAGAGGCTGATCAACCAATGAGAGCTCAGCTCAGAGACAGACAACACAGAGGACAGACAGGTAGACAGACGGGCAGCAGGTAGAGTTTGTTCCCCAGGTGAAGTTTATTAGGGTTCATACAAACTTCGTGAATGACAGGAGGAGGTATCAGATTTTACAGGAATGACGTTGTAAGGAGATCGATGGAACGTTTAAAATCAAAGATGCACATACAGCCGCTGCTCAGCTAACGCTCAGCTAACGCTCAGACTACCGTTTGTTCCCATAAATAAGGCAGAATGCAGAGTCCATGGACGTGGAGAGTTATTACATTTAGCCAAGATGGACAGTGAGGTGATGCATGGACTTAGATGACCTTCTTCAGCTCGTCGTACAACACCAGCACGAAGGCTCCGCCCATGCCTCGCAGTACATTAGACCACGCCCCCTTGAAGAACGCCTTGCCGCCCTCATCGCGTGCGATCTTACGCCAGCAGTCGACAGTACCACTGTACATGATGTCAGCTGAGGAGCAAGACCACGACACACGTCACACACAACGTTTAAATGTTTGTTTAACGTTTGTGTAATGTTCATGTAACAGACTCACCTCCTTTGCGTCCGGACTGCATCATCATACGTCTACGGACAGTGTCGAAGGGGTATGAGGTCAGACCGGCGACGGCTGTGACGCTCTGTGCGATCATCCAGCTGACCAGGATGTGAGTGTTCTTCGGGTCAGGGAGCATACCTGCAGACAGGGAGGGCAGGGTTAGGTCAGGTGATCAACAGCTGGGTCATGAGGGGGCAGGACTGACATGTACGTACCCTTAGCTGTGTCGTAGATGCCGAAGTACGCGGCCCTGTAGATGATGATGCCCTGCACGGACACGTTGAAGCCCTGGTACAGACCACGCAGGCCGTCAGACCTAAAGATCTTTACCAGGCAGTCGCCCAGACCGTTGAACTCACGCCCTGCGCCAGCCTTTCCGACATCAGCGGCCAGGCGGGTACGGGCAAAGTCGAGCGGGTACACGAAGCACAGGGAGGTGGCTCCAGCAGCACCGCCGGACGCCAGGTTACCGGCGAAGTACCTCCAGAACTGGGTGCGCTTGTCGACGCCGTCGAGGAAGACCTTCTTGTACTTGTCCTTGAAGGCGAAGTTGAGGGCCTGGGTGGGGAAATATCTGATGACATTGGCAAGGTTACCCCTCCAGAAGGACAGGAAGCCCTGCTCCTTCGGGATACGGACCACACAGTCCATGATACCTTTGTACTGCTTGTCTGCCGTGATCTGCTTACTGGCATGTTGGACCTGAGGACAGAGAGACAGGCCAGAGTTCAGGTGAGACAGCAGCAACCAAACACAGGCCTCCTTGTAGTGACCTTGGTTCAGGTGAAGGAGTCTTTAGAGTTCATGAAACAGTTCAGGCTCATTAACATACACATGCATGAATTAACACTAATGAAACTAAGGCAGGCCAAGCGGGTCGGTATACTCTGACACATGTCACAGTTCTGGTTTTACACAAACTGCTAAACTTGTTGACCCGGTGCTGAGTGACCGTCCCCGGGCTCCGAGTGACCGTCCCCGGGCTCCGAGTGACCGTCCCCGGGCTCCGAGTGACCGTCCCCGGGCCTCCGTGTGGACGTCACTAAAGCGCCAGAAAGCCGCCATGTTGTCTCCTCTGCAGTCCGTGTTTAACAGTGACGCTGTGAATAAACTGGACCGGCTCCGGTTCGGTCGTACACCGTGTCCCGGCTCCGTGCAGTCGTTTGTCCTTTGTTAGCAGCCCGGCTAAGGTTAAGGAGGGAAGCTAGCGCTAGCATCCCGGCTCGTGTAGGTCATCCACATCCTGATGACCTTAAGCCCGTTAAGGCATCGCAGCAACGCTGGTTAACCGGACGCGGACACACAGACACAGACTGACGTATAACCGGGCCCGTGACGACGGAGGACCGCCGGTAAACGTTAACAGACGGTCAGTTAGTGAGCAGCAGCTAACAGACGGAAGCAGCTAGCCGGCTAACGCAGCGCGGCTCCCGGAAGGTGGAGGTCTTACCTGAAGGAGCAGCTTCACCCGCTCGATGGGAGCAACGGCGGTCTTAGATATGGCGGCAGAGATGCCGCCGGCCAGGAAGTCCTTGGCGAAGGAGATGGCTGTCTCACTCATGGTGGAGTTGATGTGGTAAAGACGCAGTGACAGATAAAGCCCACGCTCCGCTCAGAGGACGGCCTGTACCGACGAAATGGCCGATCGGGAAGCTTCACTGCGGATTTATGTAACTCGACACCTCGCGAGACTACGCGGGAACTGAGACGCAGCTCATTGGCCAATCAACGTCACGCGGCTCGCTGCCAATTACACTGATTATGAAGCGATGACGTCTCTTTACGTAATGTTCTGCGCTCGAGGCGAAAATCCTGAAGGAGGCCGAGGCCCGAACCAGAACCAGAACAGAGCCAGAACCAGAACAGAGCCAGAGCCAGAGCCAGAGCCAGAGCAGCTCTGTGGTCTCAGAGTCTGAGGATCCTTCAAGGACTCTTCACCAGAGAACCACATGAACATCATCAGTTTGATCTCATGAATATTAATTATTATTTCAGGTGACATTTGCCGCCTCTGACCCTGCTTAGATAACCCCTCACATCTCTTCACGCAGGCGCAGTGTGGAGACTGGATGTCATTGAACGTCTCATGTGATTGAGCAGCAGCTGTCACGTGACCTTACCTGTCCTGCAGTCGAGGTCACGCGCTCACGTGACGTCATAACAGAGCGACAGGTGCTGCAGAGGTATATTCATTATTCATGAGACGTGATTTAATGTTTGTCAGATATTTTGATCATCAGATATTTCTTTTCACCCACCTGTGTTTAAAATATACAACTATGATACACACACACACATATAACATGTTTATACACACACACATGCTGTGTATATATATGTATACATATACTATGTGTATGCAAACAGTCTTCATAGATTAAAATGAAGAATAAAGAGCAAAAGGAGTTTCTGTGAAGTACAGGAAAGTACTAGTTTTTATTCCTTCATAATCAAACTTCACAAACAGCTTGAACTTGTACAATACCTCAGAGAGTGAAAATTACAAAAAAAGTGCTGGTAACATTTACAAAAATCATCCTTACTTAGCAACAATCAGTTTATTCTTCCACACTTTTTTTAGTCTTTTGTATTAAGGCTTAATACTTCTGTATAAAGTATATGCAAGATAAGTCTTCACAGTTTTTCGAAAAAAGTCACAATATTATGTAACATAATGAAGCTTTTACGGCTATTTTCTTTATAATAACAAATACACATCACTGGTAAATATATGTGAAATACAGGGCTTATTGTAAAATGGCAAGTAATGATACTGTTTGCTGAGATAAATTGATTCCACACACTGTTATAGGAAAGTTTTGACATACCATCGGAGGAAAAGAAAATGATAAGCATAAACACTTGGGAGATCGCCTCCAAACTTTGGCACATCCCATGAAACAATTTCACAAAAGATGAGATTTATTTTGAAATCATACATATGGAAGAAGAGCTAAACTGGCATAAAGTGAAAACATGCTGTGTAGTAAGGTGCTAAATCAGAGATATTACAGTGCCAGCCTTTTTTCCACATGGACTGACATGAATAAGGTGCATTTGTAAGACTCAAAGCATGTAGGCCTTTCAGATGTCAACGAAATGTGTCAGAAATACAAAAACAACCTAAATGAATTTGACCAATAGTCTTGAGGCGACCTCGTATACTCATGCATTCCCATGGACTCTGCAGATGTGTAACTCTCTAACTGTGGCATGTGAAAGTAAAAGCTGTATTGTACTCATGGTATGTGTTATTTGCTTCTTTTTTTCCTGTTTTTATTGGATTTTTGTGATTTTTTTTAACTGTTGTTGTGACAAACTTGATGATGAGTAAGGAGATGGATTGAAAACTGAATGCGAAAACTAAGCCAAGATATATTCACAAGATCCTCTAAGCTGCACTGGTTTACAGGTCAACAGATGAGAGCTCTAGCCCTAGACTTACCAAATTCACCCTCATGCATACTGTACGGTTAAAGTGACGCAACAAGCTTGCTTAAATAGTCTACATCACAAAAGCAATTTGGTTTTAGTGCAAACACAATTGGCTGGCTTCAGCTTCTCAATAATAACAAGCTCACCAAGGAGATTACAAGAAGGCACATACTTATGCTTCCTCTAACACGCAACATATTTAGACGAACCGCAACATCTTTCAACACCAACACCACAAAGAAGCGGTGAAACAGGAAAGCTACTACATCCAGATAAAATGGTGAAGTTTGGTGGATTATTGAAAAATTTACACGAATCCATCAACAAAACGACGACATCGAGGCTGAAGATGACGCTGCTGTTACCTTGAGCGACCTCGAGGTGAAAGAACGTGAAGCGTGATGACAGATTCTCTACATACGTGGCCAATAATGATGCTGTGTTTGTACGACTGAAGGTGCGTTTGGATTTCTTTTCAACTTTAAAGCATTTTTTTTTCGTTTTGTGATGTCCCAGCGAGACGTGACCAAATATGCAGAGAAGACGGCGTTTGTCAAAGGAAGCGATGGCGGCGGCTGGTTTCATCTTTTGGTATTTTGAGTTTAAAGTCGCCGTCTGTGCGACGAAGACAATCGACAGTTTGACTCCGTCCCTCGTTCGTCTTTCGTCCATCCGAAACAACCGTGGGAGGAAACAACAGTTTAATGCCCCTCAAATCTGGACACTCTGCCAGGGGGGTCGGGGTGGATGAGCGGGAACTGCTGGGTAAAAAGACCTGCTACAAACAACGACAGTAAAAAGGCGACCAATTCTGTACCTTTGAGTAGAAAATCAAAGTGGCTCCAGCGTCACGTGCTATGGTTGAAGATGTGTTGAGTGAACTCTATTGCTCTGATAGAAGAAGACCAAAATAAGTCTAGTGCAAATCTCTTTTATGGTTTGAAAAGTGGTGCTTGGTGTCAGGACACTCGTCTCTGCTCGACCATAGCAAGAACACAGCCGTGAGCGTGGACGCTGGCGAGTGGTATCCCTTTACGATTTCTCTCAGAGAGTGAAGAAGAAGAAGAAGAAGAAGAAGAGAATTTGGAAGGAACCCCAAATAAATATCAACAACCCATCACCCAACGAACCAGCACAAAGGAAACATCTAGCTACGAGTCTAAGCGGGAAAATGGCAGCCATGTTTGTTCACCCTCCACGGGTCAGCCGGGAGGACGTCAACTCACGTCTGTGCAGTTATGTCTGTCAATCATCTCTCAACTTGGAAATGTTGGAAAAGTCACTCCAGTCCAGTGTTTGACAAATCATATTATAAAAACGTCCTCTGCACGTCAACGAAAAAAGGAAAGAAAGAAAGAAAGAAAGAAAAAGAAACTTTATCCCCTATTTCCAAACAGCAGTCAAACATTTCAAACAAGCTTGTTTCATACAACAATAATAATAAAATACAAACCAACTTAAATTATCAAAAACAAACAGAACTGCAGCATTTCTTTCAGGGTTGCTTAGTCGTGATGTTAAACTAACGTTACTACAACAGTTCCACTTCTGCCAAGTTCAGAACGAAAAAACATCAAGCGACAAAATATACAAATATTCAAACGTTCAATTGAGTGCATGTTTACAAAAGCTTCTACGTACAAAGATATGGCAGCAAAAAGCCTGATGAAGAACAGCAACAACACGAACACGCGTGTCCGTTTCAACATGTGATCAATCTTCAACAAAAACACGTCATCCGATCACAGCAAACGTTTCCTATTTGAGCCTCCGGATGAAAAATTGACAGCAGATTCACCCAGAAAGAAAAAACTGATCCGACTGCCAAATGTTTATGAACGTGTCGTTAACGTTTGGACCTCGTTAGGGTTACGTTAGGTTTACGTTTGGTTCGAATCTTCGTTTGACGGCTCCAAAATTCAAAATTTCTTTTTTTCTTTTTTTTTGTTTTTGTTTTTTTTTGGCTTCATAAACAAACTACAAATATGTGCAAACTGAACATCTTGGTCCATCTCAAGTACAAACGTCTAAAAGTCACATCAGATTCAGATGATTCAGATTTATTACGTCTTTAATGTTTTTTAATGTTAAATATTAACGTGTTGAAGATTTGAGAGACTGACTTTAAAGTTAACTGAAGTGTTAAAGATCCAAAGTGAAGCTGAACGGGCCGACACCACACGACACCACACACGAGTCGTCCGGTCGTTTCTCGTTTTGTTGCTTTCCTGAAATAAAAATCTATTTTGGTCTAAAAATGAAAACATGAAACGAAAAGACGATGAAAGCCACAGAAAAACTTGAAACCTTCTTTGGTTTGTGAAAACAAACAGTGTCTTTATTGACCTCTAATGATTAGCTTTAGCATTAGCCCCGAGCAGCAGCTAACAGCAGACTGTGAGCTGGTTCGTTGTTCTACAGAGTGACGGCATCATACGTGTCCACAGAACCGGTCCACGCGAGCTGAGCTGGTTCAGGATCAGAATGAAGATCCAGATCAATGTTTATAAAATCCTCCTTAATGTGGAACACGGAGGCCGGACTCGGATCTGGAATGTTCTGGACTCGAACAGGAATGCATGTTTTCAGAAACCGGGTCATCTCGTGGAACCGGACTGAGCCAGAAGAGACGACAGCGAGCAAGAACGCGACGAGGCTCAGAGTCCGATTTCCAAATAAAAAGAGAGATCTGTATGTGCTCCGTCAAAAAACAAAGACAGGACTGCATGCTTCACCTGGACCATGATCCTGATCCTGATCCTGATCCTGATGACATAAACTGCAAAAACTGCATGTGTGTGTGTAGAATAAAATGATCTGATGTTTTATAGCTTCATCTGAACTGTGTGTGTGTGTCTGTGTGTGTTACTGTGTGTATGTTTTATATTATGTGAATTAATGTGGATTTAATGAAGTTTCGTGTGCATCTGTTAGTCACAGCTCTTTTCTCCTATTTTTCCTGTTGATGGAGAATTCAAAGATTCAAAATAAATCTCAACATTTTATTTAAATTCATCTAATTAACAACAATTAATAAAAACAAGTCTCCTTGTTCTTATAAAGATCAGCTGTGAGGTGTTCAATGACGTCTGATAAAATAAAACTCTAAAACTCTGTTGATAGTTTTTGGAGGTTCTGGTTCTGGTTCTGGTCTGTGAGGGGGATCGTCATCCAGGTCCAAGGACACGTGGTGTTTAAGAGCAGCTGCCACGTCCTTCAGGATTCAAGCACAGATTATTAAACTGATGTTTAGATGGAGGTGGCGTGATGACATCACTTCTTCCAGCTGATGTAACCCCCCTCGACAGGTTATGGCTTCAAGTCAGAAAATTAAAATAAAATGATCAAGTTAAAAATTAAAATTAAAACTGGTGAGAGCAGAATGGCCAGCTGATTTCATGTTTCTGATTTCATTTTTCATCTTTGAATCCTCCAGGCTGAATAAATGTTTGCTAAACGTTGGATAAACGTTTGATAAAAATAAAAGTTGTGTTTCTGTCTGTACAGGTCTTAAAGGGTTCTCTGAGGATGTCTCATGTAAATATTATCTTTGAATATTGTATATTTTCTGTATCTGTAGGAGACAAAAACTATGAATCTGTAGCGTGTTCGCTGTATGAACGGAGGCACTTGACAGGAGTGTTAACGAGCTTCATGTAAACTCTGCTGCATGCGTGTGGAGACGGTCATATTAAATATAAACTCTTCGTAGAAGGCCGACAGATGCAGTTCGGTGTCGCGTGAATGCGTTCGTGTGTTTGAAATAAAATCTGACAGACACAAACAGGAAGACACACACATGCCTTTCACAATAAAATGAACCTGTTCTTTAACGTGACTCTCACCATCACATTGTCCTTTTTTCATCTCAACGCGAAGCATATAAGCGTTTATATATTTATATATATATGTTACACTGTGTCGTATGTATGTGAGTATAAACAACAGCACTGTGATCACCATAGAAGAAGAAGAGGCGGGAGGAAGCGTGAAATTATAAACGAATAAAACGTACGATGTGTCGACTCGCCGTCTATCTACAACAAAGATATCTGAACACAACACAAACAGCTGCAGGCTGAAGGCTACGATCTACCAACGTTCTACCAACGTTCTACCAACGTTCTACCAACGATCTACGAACGATCAAAACGTTTGTCCTGAAAACAGAAAAGTTTTTTTTTTTTTTTTAAACATCGAGAAGAACGACGGATTATTTTCTGTTTATGTTCCAACACGAAAGAAGAAGCACGAATCTGAAGGTTAATATCAACAGAGCGCATGATGCTAATGCTAACAGACAGGGGGCGTGGCCTGGAGGGCAAGGGGGCGGGGTCTGCTATAGCATGTTATGACACACTGGAGTGAAGGTTGTTCCCCTTCGGAGCCCGGTCTGCTATCAAACACCGTATGATACAAGAAGTCAACTGACAATGACGAGTCGCTCGCTGAGCGAACGCCAAGATCGGCTACGATTATTATTTAAAAAAACAAAAAAACAACCAATCACAATCCAACATCGAGCTACGTCACTGCCCACTCGACCGCGACGCTGGTTTGACTCGTGTAGCTACAGTCAATAGTGCATTTGAGATACGTGCTGACACAAATGAAGGAATGCTCGATAAAACACGTATGACACTTAACACATGTGACGTGTCGGTTAGTTTGGCAGTGTTAACAGACACCAAGATCACAGCCATGTGTTCATCAACAGACACCAACATCACAGACGTGTGTTCAACAACAGACACCAACATCACAGCCGTGGTTGGCGGCGGCAGGAAACGATGCGGGCAATCGCTGTTCGTTTTAGTGCATCGTCTGTTTAAGGCATGAGATGAAGCTCCCTCTGCAGGACAGACGGAGACGAGCATGCAGCAGTACTGACAGAACCACAGCTACAGACAGCACCGACTGGGGTCATTATAAGACATTAGACCAGAACCAGGACCCATACCCTCTACAGCGTTGCCATAAGGACGAAAATCCAGGAATTACACTCTCTACAGAGAACAACAATAGGTCCTGGTAAGGTCACCACCGGGTCCCCACAAGGGTTAAAAACCAGAACAAACACTCTGCACAGCGCCCCCACAGGGACTGCACAGGAACTGTTTGGGCCCGGACGTCGGTTCTGATCTCAGATCATCATCATCGTACCTGCGCTGCATATTGCTGAGGAAGCCCGACAGTTCAGATAACCCTAACCACAGACACACCACAGACAGACTACAGATCTATGACAGACACTCATAGACAGACCACAGACACTCACAGACTACAGACACTCACAGACAACAGACACTCACAGACCACAGACACTCAAAGACTACAGACACTCACAGACTACAGACACTCACAGACAGACTACAGACACTCACAGACAGACCACAGACACTCACAGACCACAGACACTCACAGACCATAGACACTCACAGACAGACTACAGACACTCACAGACAACAGACACTCACAGACAGACCACAGACACCCACAGACCACAGACACTCAAAGACCACAGACACTCAAAGACTACAGACACTCACAGACACTCACAGACAGACTACAGACACTCACAGACAACAGACACTCACAGACAGACCACAGACACTCACAGACCACAGACACTCAAAGACCATAGACACTCAAAGACCACAGACACTCACACACACTCACAGACAGACCACAGACACTCGCAGACACTCACAGACAGACCACAGACACTCACAGACAGACCACAGACACTCACAGACAGACTACAGACACTCACAGACAGACTACAGACACTCTTAGACACTACAGACACACCACAGACACTCGCAGACACTCAGACACTCACAGACACACCACAGACACTCACAGACACTCACAGACACACCACAGACACTCACAGACACACCACAGACACTCACAGTACAATTGTTTTCGGACACAGATCATTCATCCTCCACACACGCATTATATTATAAATGTCTCATTATTCATAACAGGCTCTATTAATTAATGAATTAATGAATAACTAATGAGCTGTTTATTACTGTCATGTTCTCGTGTTGAAAAAAATGAATCCGTGTTTCCGAGAGCTGACTCCGTGACTCAAACATACAAGGTTCAAACATACATGAGCACACGTCATGAAACATATTAAATAAAATGAACACTTGCATCAACACGGCACGAGAATATAGTGAAGGAAACTGCAAAGAAAGCTGAGAACGCTTAATCAATTAATTAATTAATTATGAATATTCAAAATGAATCTACTCTACAAACAACCAAATGTTAATCAAACAAACCCTCTGCTCTAAAACTAGAATATCTCTGTTAACAGTAGTGCACTTATTGGTTTAAGCAGTGCAACATATACGCAAGAAAATAATGCAGTCCACTTATCAAGGTTTAAAAAATGTCTTTTTTTTCTTTGAATTGAATAAAACAAAATTATATAAGTTCATCGAGGAAAATGATTAAATATTTAAGCACAGGCATTTTAAGAAAATGTGCAAAGTAGCACTATTTTTTTACTTTTTTGTTTTTCTTTTAAATGTGCAGCAGGTCGTCATCCGACTGCCGTCTGTTATTCTTTTAACAACAACTATGAAAGTGTCGGCTCACTAACGAGCTCGTCCTTCAGATTGCAGTTGTAGGCAGTTGCATGTGTGTGTGTGTGTGTGTGTGTGCGTGTGTGTGTGTGTGTCCTATTTTGAATAAAAAACATTTAAAATGTCAGAAATGAGTTCTAAGTTGTTAAGTGATGCATGATGACAACTTGCGCACACTGGCTTCCAAATCTTTCCTGTACATGCTGCTGTCGACTTTAGAAAATCAGGAATGTATGTTTCATGTAGAAAGTCCGTCTGTGACGTGTCTGTGACGTGACGTCAGTGAGGCGCCCATGACGTGTCTGTGACATCCGTCTGTGGATTTTCAGGAAACGGCGAGCGTTCGATGGAGCTACTTGTTTAGTTTCACGCTGTGTTTCCTTTAACCCGCTGCAGAGCTCAATGCATTCAGCTCTGCAGCGGGCTGAATGTCATACAGGGAGTTCATTGAACCCCACCCTCTTTAACATTGAACCAATCAACAACGAGCCTACACCGGCCCCCCCTCCCCGAATATTATAATCCAATCGTCAGATTCAAACAAGCTAATCATCATAACAGTCAGGTGCGAGTTGAAGAGCAGCAGGTATGAAGGAGAGAGTTTAGTCGCATTCGCCGCCTGCCAGAACTGTGAGCTAACGAGAGGCTAAAGGCTAAAGGCTAAACGAGCTGTTCTGTTCTCACGGGTCTGAAATGGAAGAGGTCCACTAGCCTTAACAGTCTGAAGATATTAGTGGCAGTGTACGCAAATGAGTTAAACTCCAAACTTCAGAAAAAAAAAGATTTTTTTGCTCAAATTCTGTCTCATCAACACACCTTAATTAATTAATTTATTAATTTAGTAAACGACAATGATCAGAAAACAGAAGATCTAAAGTTTTCAGTACCGTTACAACAGCTGTGTTAATCAGAGGAAAGAAATCCACTGTCAGATTAACTGCTCCTTTGTTTTTATTGGACATGAGAAGGCAATCATGTGACCATCAGTATTTTAGAGGGAGTATGTAGCCCCGCCCCCACCCCACATGACTTTAATTATTGTTTAATTAATGATACCACAGTAAGCTTGGACATCGATAGTTTCCAAACTGGTCAGAACGGGTTCACAAGCGCCATGATGTATGTTTCATGGCAGTGTACACACACACACACACACACACACACAGACAGACGCACACGTATGTTCATTCATACATATCTACACTGAAGGTGTGTTTGTGTGTATGTGTTTCTCTCGTAGGCCTTTCGGTAGTGTTCAACACATAAATCAGTATTTTAGGAAAGCATACATTTAGAGGCGAGTAGTTCGATCCATCCAGTAGATCGGTGAACTACGACGCCTTAAGGCCACCATCTTTTTTTTTTCTTTTAGAATAACAGAAACAAAAACAGAAATCTTTTTTTTTGGGAAACTTAATGTGCCAGTGTCTATACTCGATACTCTTCATACCTCAAAACAAGAAAAGGAAAATCTAGTGCCATTTTATTTGTCGTTCTTTAAAGAAGTTTATCGTTAGTACTTATCCATCGGAGACATGCATTCGCATGTGGTCATTGAAGTGCTCCATTTGGTCGAACTTGGCGGGGCACACGGAGCACACATAGGTGGTCCCTTCTTGGCAGCTCGCTTCGGCGGCCACACCCACTCCCGTTCCGACCCCGCCCCCGACACCGGCACCTCCGCTCACTGGCATGGCGAGGGCGACCACTCCGGCTCCAGGTTCAGGGACAGCCATGGGGATGGGGATGGACACCGGGCCCGGGGTGCCGGCGCTCCCTGACAGGCCCGTGATGGCGCTGCCGGTACTGTGCAGCGCCATGTGGCGCTCCAGCAGGGTCTTGTGGGAGAACTTCTTCTTGCAGATGTAGCACTCGTAGGACTTCTCTCCGCGGTGCAGCCGCATGTGGACGTTCAGGGAGCTCTTCTGAGTGAAGCGCTTGTTGCAGATGCTGCACTGGTAGGCCCGCACCCCCGTGTGGGTCACCATGTGTTTGATTAAGTAATCCTTCAGAGAGAATGAGCGCCAGCAGATGCTGCACTGATGAGGTTTCTCACCTGGATGGACATGCAAGACAAAGGCATTATGGGAAAAAAAAGTTTTCAGGTTAAGGTTCAGAAAAACAAACACCTACAAACCTGAAGACTCAAAGCTGACACAGTTTAAAATTCAGTATTCATTAATGACTTAATACACACACGTTTCCTGGATTACAGAGGATTGTCAGTTTACTCTGACCGTGTGAGGACCTGTCACTTTCTGTCACTTTACTTTTCCCGAAATATTCATATACTTCAAATGTGTTTTTTTGTTTGTTTCTTTTAAAATACACAAATATTACAAAAATAACCACGGCCACTTTTCTTCAGAATAAATGTACTGACTTTATCTCAGCTGTAATTATGTTATATTAAGACAAGCACTAAAAGCACTAACACACACACACACACACCAAATAACTGAGGACTTTGTTCTTTTTCTGTTTAAAGTAAATTGTACAATATTTTATATTAATATTAATTACACGAATAAATAATAATGATTAAATTACAATAATGAATAAAGTATTATAATTAATAATTGTGTCAACAGGAACAGATGACTGTGATGTGATTCTGAGTAAATGAATCATTTTGACTTTTTGTTTTGTTTGCCTTCTACAGGAAGGTCAGAGGTCACATCAGCGGTGTGTATATATAACGTGTGTATATATGTATATATAACCACACACACACACACACACACACACACACCCACCCACCCACACACACACACGCTTACAGGTAAATTGTTATACTTTAGTTTGGGACGTCAGCCTGTTCACATGCTTCATAGTCTAACATTTATTTTCTGTGTTTTCAGATTTTCACCAAATTCACATTTTTATATCTTTCTGACTTTCTCTTTCTTTATTTGTTATTTCTTGTTAAAAGTGAAATGAAATCCATGAAAAATACTAAAGTAAAAAACAATCCCTTGTGACCAAAAGAGAGAAAACACTAAGTGGATAAAGAAACAAATGTTGTTTTAAATAATAAAATCAAAAAAAAGGTTTTTGTCTCCTTTAAATTATTATTCAGTTTCTTTGAAAACTGTGAACATAAAACAAAAAAACAAAAACATGTTTAAAGTTTTTTTTTCCATTAGTGAATTACACACATCAGTATATGGATGCTGCAGTTTAATTTAACAAATTTATTAATTTATTTTATTTTATTTATTATTTTTCAAAAATGCCAAAAGATCTTTTACCTTTTTTCAGATCAGCAAAACAATTAAATATTTACAGGCTTTTTTTATTGACCTGTAATATATTTTATTTTATTTGTCTGTAATAAAAACAAATGTATTAATAATATATATTATTATTATTATTATTATATGTAATATATGTATTAACAATATTAAATATGTGTGAATCTCACAGACATGTTACATTACTCTGAATCAACAGTTTTTGTTTTAACTGCAGACATGTAATGTATTTAAATGTAGTCTATTACTTTTCTTTGACTGTAATAAAAACAGATGTGTTATTGATGTATAATATTATGTTGTATTTATGTAAACATAAATACAACAATATTACTCTGACTCAAGGTTCTGGTTTTGAATCAGTTTTTTTTCTTCATACTGACTCTAAATGTAAAAATAAGATAAGACAATTTATTGATGCCATTTAATGTGATTGGAAATGTATAAATGTAAACCTAGAAATGTAAATGTATAGATGTAAACATAAATGTAAATATAAATGTAAATGTATAGATGTAAACATAAATGTAAATGTATAAATGTAGACATAAATGTAAATGTATAGATGTAAACATAAATGTAAATGTATAGATGTAAACATAAATGTAAATGTATAGATGTAAACATAAATGTAAATGTATAGATGTAGACATAAATGTATAGATGTAAACATAAATGTAAATGTATAGATGTAAACATAAATGTAAATGTATAGATGTAAACATAAATGTAAATGTATAGATGTAAACATAAATGTAAATGTATAGATGTAGACATAAATGTAAATGTATAGATGTAGACATAAATGTAAATGTATAGATGTAAACATAAATGTAAATGTATAGATGTAGACATAAATGTAAATGTATAGATGTAAACATAAATGTAAATGTATAGATGTAAACATAAATGTATAGATGTAAACAAATGTAAATACACGAGGATAAATGTAAAAAATATATATGTATGAATGTTAATGTAAATAAATATAAAAGGTCATAAGCTGCCTCAGACATCATCGATCAATAACGTTCTGTCCTCGCTCTGATCGTCTGAGTCAAACAGGAAATTAGAGGTCATTTGTGGCGGAAGGATCTTAATGAACAATAATAATAATAATTGATTCAGGAGGTTTTTTTAGGAGATCTAATTATAAAACATTTAATTCGTTCTGTGTGTGTGTGCGACAATGGTTTGTTCAGTTTGTGAAAGATTGGACAGTGATAGTCAGTGATCAATGGATGTGATTGATGATGTTAACACTGCAGTGTGTGTTTTTGTGCTCATTATACTTCTAATGTATTAATTTAAAACTGGAAACATTACAGACCATTTAAACTGACCATCAGACCTCTGATCCAACCATGTTAGAGACAAACACTGTTCAACATTAGTGTGTTTACTTCATGGACATACACACTGACTGTACATATGGTATATGTATACATGTCATGGTGTGTTAGTCATGCAGCTCTGCAGAAATGTCATGTATAGAAATATTAAATGAAACGTGTTGAAACATTTATAATATAAACAGAAATAAAATAGCTTCATCGTTAGTGAAAAATTCATTTAAAATTTTAAGAAAATATTTGGATTAACCATTGTGAACAAACGTGTGTGTTTTATGTTTTTGTATGATAATGTGTGAACAAACGTGTGTGTTTTATGTTTTTGTATGATAATGTGTGAACAAACGTGTGTGTTTTATGTTTTTGTATGATAATGTGTGAACAAACGTGTGTGTTTTATGTTTTTGTATGATAATGTGTGAACAAACGTGTGTTTGTTTGAAATAAGTTTAAAATGTGTTTTATGTTTGTATCATTTACCAATAATTAGGTTTATACCTACACTGCTGCACAAGCTGTATCTTAGTGTATTATTAGTGTATTATCTCACTGTTCATACTGTTAATACTGTATATATACATACATTTATACATGTTATTTATGTATCTGTTTCCATTACTCTGCACTTTACTGATAAACTGCATTTTGTTGTCTCAGTACATTATGTGTTGAATCTAAATCTAATAATTAAAATTACCTGAATAAAGTGAGTTTAAAGAAGAAGTCTTTAAGACAAACGTGTGAAACGTGTTGTGTTCATGTGTTTGTATGATAATTAAAATGACCCGTTTAAAGTGATCTGAGGAGGAATATTCTGACTCACCGGTGTGGACAAACATGTGTTTGACGTAGTTCTGTTTGGCAGTAAAGGTTTTACTGCACAGAGTGCATTCATAGGGCTTCTTCTCCCCCGGACCCAGTCCTCCGGCAGCCTGTTGCTGCTGGGCTGGTGCCTGCTGTACCGACATGGGGTTCGGGAATGATGGCATCGCAGGGGATGGCACCGCCACAAACTGGGGCTGCTGCTGGCCGGGAAGGTAAAGGAAAGGCTTGTTGTCTCTGGCCGGCTGTGTGGGAAAGAGCGTGGGCAGGAAGGTGCTTCCAGCGGTGCCCATCACTTGGGAGTTGCTGGTCACGGTGAGCGGCATCCTCAGGTTGCTGGTGTGAGATTCTGCCTGGCGCATGTAGTGCGGGGCACTCGGCAGGGACTGGGACATGACTGAGTTTTGCAGGGGCTGCATCATGCTACTGTCACTAGTGCTGTGGGACGTGTCCCCGTCCTCCGTGTCCTGGACCTGCTCCGGTGACGAGTCGTTGACCTCTATGTGCACTGGTCCTCCTTCACCCTGCTGGCTGTCGCTGCCCACGTCACGGCTGAAGGCCGTCAGGTACGGCTGCTGCTCCATGGCATCAGGCTCAGTGCTGATGGAGGAGCTCACCCCTGAGTCAAAACTTTCAACCTTGGATTCGCTCTCCACGCCCTCAGTGTGGTCGGTGTCGTCCGGGCATTCGACCAGGTTGTCGTAGCAGTTGAACTCATCTTCGGCCTCCTGCTTGATGTGCATCCCCCCCATTTGAATGCGTACCGGGCGCGGCTGCTTGCGGCAGTGGGTGGACTCTGCTGTGGAGATGAAGCGATCCACCTGCTGGGATCTGTCCTGGATGCGGCTCATCCAGGGCGGATCTTGAGACTGGTGGTCCTTCTGAGTGCTGAGAGCTGGGTCGTAGTTTGCTGTCAGAGGGTTGATGTAGAGGGGGCGCTCCCGTGTGCCGTTCTGCAGGAGACCGGGGTAGGAGTACAGCGATGTGTATGCACGATCCATGCTCTGCTGGGATGTGGCTTGCATATAACCGGACTCTGCGTCACTGCTGGGCCCGGAGGTGCCGGACTCTGGCGTGCCGCGGGGTGTTTCCTGACCAGAGTCTCCTGGTATAACGGGAAAGCCCCCGGGCCCGGCCAGGCCCACATTCTGGGACACGATGCGGGTACACTCATCGATGACGGTCTTGATCTGCAGGATGCTGGCGGCGGTGAGGATCTGCAGGGCCTCGGACTGAGACACCCGCAGGATCCCACTGTACATAAAGTCAATCAGCTTCTGGATGGACTGCACCGAGACCACCGAGGGGATCTCGATGTCGCTGTAGCCCAGCAGTAGCTTGTCCTGAAAGAAGGGGCTTCCAGCAGCCAGCACGCAGCGGTGAGCTCGCAGCATACTTCCATGGATCCGAACAGTCACGTCACAGAAGTGCCCACGGTTGCGCTGCTCATTGAGGGTCTCAAGTACAGAATTGCTGAAGTTGTGGAGATTGATGTTATGAATGCGCTCGGTCATCCCCTTGCAACTGATGTCACCTGCAAGCAGGAAGCAACACACCTGGATTAGACACACAGAGAGGCGGAGTTACAGATCAGACAGGAAGTCAGATGACAAAGTTCACATGATAAAAAATATATTTTACTGATTTATGATCACAGATAATCGATGGATGATTTATTATCAGTGAATGTTTCAACATTCTTCAATGAACATCAGAGTGTGTTCATCAGAAGGGCACACACACACACACACATATACAAACACAACATATTTTGTTTATTCATGTCTGAACGCTGAGTCAGACCCTTAAAATCAATAAATCTGATTATAAATGTGACACACCTCGGACCTCTGAACCGGGTCGGACCATAAACCTGCCTCCAAACAGGAAGTGATGTGAAAACCTTTGATTTGAAGATGAGCTTCAGCACGTTTACAGAGTTTATATATTTATATGTTACAGATGGATCAAAACACTGATGACACAACCTGACCTGAACTTTATGTGTTTGTACGATAATTAAAAAGAAATAATATTTTTGGGTTATTCGATATGAAGCTGGAGCCCCAGTACGACCCAGTTCTGACAGCTGAGCCGGTCCAGGCCGGACTCTGACCCTCCTCCATCCCGAACAGTTTAAATATCTGATGAGTGATTAATGCGCTGACTGGATGACATCACACAGATGTATACTATTAAACGTGTCATCGTGTCTGCTGAACAAAGTGAAGACTTGAGATTAAAATGGTTCCCGACTGAAGGCTGCAGCTCCTCCAGCGTCCAGCAGGTGGAGCTCTGAGCTCAGAGGACGGCAGCTCTTTGTTCAGGAAGTGACCCGGCTGCCGATCAGCGAGCTGATGATCCAAAATTCATCAGATTTTAATTAAACAGGGGGTGTGAGTGAGGAGTCTGTTAACGAGGTGATTTTATAATTAATGAAGAATTTATGAGTCTGACAGAAAACTGAAAAAACAAAGGACTGACTTTAAATTAAATAAAAAACTTTAATGTAATTTAAATAAATGAAATATATAAAATATAAAAGTGTGTGATCGAATGTAAATGTAATCATTAAAATAAAAATCTGAGCAAACACGTCAGAATAATTAAAATATTTATTAAAACATTATAATGGTCACAAGAAAATTATTTAATACAAACCTTCAGGTTACGTCAGTTTAACGTTTGATTTGGGTTGTTTTAACGTTTGATTAACGTTTGTTTTGTGTTGTTTTAACGTTTGATTAACGTTTGTTTTGTGTTGTTTTAACGTTTGATTAACGTTTGTTTTGTGTTGCTTTAACGTTTGTTTCATGTTGTTTTAATGTTTGCTGAATGTTTGAGTGAACTCACAGTTAGATGACGTTTTGTTCTGCTCGTGCGGCTGGTGATGGCGTGCAGGTGGGAGCCTCAGGTTGCTGGTGTGTGGTGATGATGATGATGGTGATGATGATGATGATGATGATGAAGGCTGATCGGAGGCCGGCTCTAGGTGAGGCTGTCAGTCGTCTCACTCTGGATCATGAGTCGCTCTGCAGAACAAAGACAGAGATGTTAATGCCGCTCCGCAGCGAGCTGAAGAGGAAGGACGCCGCGTCCCAACCACAAGATCAAGGTGGAGAGAACGCTGCTGGCATCCTCACACAGTTATCTAACACACACCACACCCTTCACCAGAAACATTCCTGCAACATTTACACAACCATTACATACATCACACTGTGTGTGTGTGTGTGTGTTCAGACAATATCCAACATGATCATAATAGAAAAGTTCAAACCCACGAGGCATTCATTGAAAAACACAAGACACCATCAGCATGTGACACACACACACACACACACACCTCAGTGTGTTTGAAGGGGGCGGGATCAGACGTGCACACGCTCCATGCTCTGACCAATGACAGTAAAGAATGGATGTAGTCCATCTGTGACCACGCCCACCTGTCAGTCAAAGCGTCCACGCTCTGAATCCTGCATAACTTTAAGCCTTAATATAATGTGAACAGGTGAGTTGTATATAAATTCACCCTCAGTACAGTTGTCATGAACGGGGAAATTAGCTACAGAGACCAAAACTGTTTTTTGTACCAGGCTGTAAACATGTTTATTTCTGCTGTCTAACATGGGGACTTATGGAGACTGACTCACTTCTGCAGCCAGCCTCAGGTGGACGTTAGAGGAACTGCAGTCTTAGTCTTCACCTCACAGACACAGAGGATGATGGGTAGTCTGACCTCTGAAGTTACTGTGTGAGTGGACGGGAGGGTGAGCGACCATTCTCACTGTGGCAGAGCACCAGCATCTAACATGGAGCTGTTTGTAGCCCGTCACACTACTTTGTAGTTTAACACAGATGGTGTCTTTCTGAACACTGCCCTCCACTTCTCCTAACTCCTTGTCAGCTTTCCTTCACACCTTTCCTCGTGTCCTCTCCTTCACACCTTTCCTTGACCTCAAAGGAAAACGTCATGAGGAGGAGAAGTGTTTAGGAAAGAACTTAGGAGGTCGTATTTCTGATTATTTGACCCCATCAGTCAGCCTGGCCTCTGTCAGACAGACACGTGTGTTCCACATGTATGTTCCACATGTATGTTCCACATGTATGTTCCACATGTATGTTCCACATGTATGTTCCACATGTATGTTCCACATGTATGTTCCACATGTGCCCTCTCCATCAAACTGAGCCAACAAAAGGACGACGAGGCCGGAGGAGGCAGCTCAGCTCGCTGTGACACAGCCAGACTGCCTGCAGTGAATCCTAATCAGCCCAAGGGTCTGCACGCCTCCTCCCCCCCAGTCCCTCCCCCCTCTTCCCCCCAGTCCCTCCCCCTCCTCCCCCCCCCAGTCCCTCCCCCTCCTCCCCCCTCTCCCCATGGACTGATGATCTTCTAAATTAATCAGATCCTTGGAGGAGGCGGCCATTTTCTTTCATCCTAAATTTTTCAAAAATCCAAAATTTGGGGTGTTTCCTGAACTGTCTGTCTGTCTGTCTGTCTGTCTGTCTGTCTGTCTGTCTGTCTGTCTGTCTGTCTGTCTGTCTGTCTGTCTGTCTGTCTGTCTGTCTGCCTGCACCCCCCCTTCCCCCAGAGGTCGGTCACTTCAGACCAACAAAGAGTGAGGAGGAGGGGCAGTCTGCAGGTTAATCAGCTGATGAAATACACTGCATCTGATTGGACATCAGTTAATAAGGGTCGGTGAGGACATCAGAGGTGTGATCATGAAAGGAGCATCACAATAACATACATGTTGAATATGCTAATCGTGCCAAGAACACGACCTTCGGGCTTTGTGTGGCGCTCACACACACGAAGCACACGTGTGTTCACACACATGAAGTGTTTTTGGTCTTTGTGTTTCACGTCATTAAAAAATATTTATGAGTCTTTGAATCGTCCTCTGCTGAATGATCTGTGTCCTCATTATTCATCTCCATCCTCAAAAAACATGAACATAAAAACACGGTACAGATGTGTGATCCGTGTCACTTAGTTCATGTGAACATGTGAAGGTGCAGCACGCTCAAAACAACATGGCTCAGACAAAGAAGAAGACCTGATGTGAGAGCTTGTTCATTCAGAGTGAAGTCATTAACAGGTGAAGTGACGAACACGCCTTCTTCACGCCTTCTTCATGTATGCAGTGATGAGAGAAAACACCTTGTATCTCCACCTTTAACTGATTTGTCTTATAGCAGCCTGCTGATGGGCCAAGATGACAGGCCAGTTCTGTTCGGTCCAACGGACACGTGACAGGAAGAGTCTTCAAATCAAGAACAAGACCAAGAACATGGAAAGTTGATGTAAAGTTGACGTGTGTTCTGACAGTGTGTTCTGGGTTCTGGTCCAGATGGTTGATAATACTCTAAAATACTTTTTTCTTCTTCACAGACATTCATGAATCTGTCAATTAATCAGTTAACATTCCTCAAACGTTCCACAAACATTTGTTGGCTGCAGCCGTTAATGACAGAACAAAGTACATTTAAATAAAATGACTTAACGAGCTCAAACACCTCTGTGTCGATCCGCGGACGTTAAACTGAAGAGTTTGTCGAGGCTCGAGTGTTCACGGAAACGTTCTCTCAGACTCGGCCTGTGTGGACGACGTCACGCTCATGAAGAACGGACCGCATGTCTGAACTCTGCTCCGTGACAAACCTCAGAGTCACACAGGTTTTTTTTTTATTTTGGATGTGAAATAAAAACAATGAAGCATCAGACAAACTCAGATAATCATGATAATAAATTATTTACTCACACGGACTCAACAAATCTGTTTCACAGATGAAACTCACATGGACTCTTCACGCCACAAGCACGTCATGAACACGTGTTTTTAATTTAAATTTGTATGTAACTTATTTGTGTTCAGTTAAATCCTCTGAGATCCACAAACTCTTGAAAGGTAAAGTCTTGATAGTTCTACACACATGCACAGCGTGTCATTGGAGTAAATCATGATCTGTTCCATCACATGTAGACTGTGACGCTTAAACACGCTACATGTTTCAGACAGAAAACGCTAATGTTCACGTATGTTTGTTTCTGCACAAAATAACAGGATGCTTTAGAAACACGTGTATATATAAACGCGTATGTGCTACTGATATTTACAGCATGTGGTCAAACAGCAATGTACACAAATGTTTACGTGGAGTTCTGACGCGTGATGTGTTACTCTGAGAACATGTGACTGGACCAGATGAAGCGAGCCCTCCCTCCAGAAACAGGCCTGTTATACAGGCTGGTAAAGTCTTAGCATGCTACATGCTAACAACACAGACTCAAAGGAAACAGCTGGAACATATTCCTGTATCTATGGCAACAACAGATACGCAGTTATGACACATACATGATGTACACACGTCATATGATCAACTCAAGTCTGCAACTTTATCCAAACATACAGATCATACACGTTAGGCTGAACTATAAAAATAATATAATATATACATCTGTGACGTCCCTGAACGCACCACAGCTCCAGAGGTCAAAGGTCAACACACAGACAGAGGGTGACAAACATACCACTAACATAGAACCAACACAAAATCAACATACAACCTGAACACGTCGCTCCGTGAACCAACATACAACCTGAACACGTCGCTCCGTGAACCAACATACAACTTCAACACGTCGCTCCGTGAACCAACATACAACTTCAACATGTCGCTCCGTGAACCAACATACAACCTGAACATGTCGCTCTGTGAACCAACAAACAACTTCAACACGTCGCTCCGTGAACCAACATACAACTTCAACACGTCGCTCTGTGAACCAACATACAACTTCAACACGTCGCTCTGTGAACCAACATACAACTTCAACACGTCGCTCCGTGAACCAACATACAACTTCAACACGTCGCTCCGTGAACCAACAAACAACTTCAACACGTCGCTCCGTGAACCAACATACAACCTGAACACGTCGCTCTGTGAACCAACATACAACCTGAACACGTCGCTCTGTGAACCAACATACAACCTGAACACGTCGCTCCGTGAACCAACATACAACCTGAACACGTCGCTCCGTGAACCAACATACAACTTCAACACGTCGCTCTGTGAACCAACATACAACTTCAACACGTCGCTCCGTGAACCAACATACAACTTCAACATGTCGCTCCGTGAACCAACATACAACCTGAACATGTCGCTCTGTGAACCAACAAACAACTTCAACACGTCGCTCCGTGAACCAACATACAACTTCAACACGTCGCTCTGTGAACCAACATACAACTTCAACACGTCGCTCTGTGAACCAACATACAACTTCAACACGTCGCTCCGTGAACCAACATACAACTTCAACACGTCGCTCCGTGAACCAACATACAACTTCAACATGTCGCTCTGTGAACCAACAAACAACTTCAACACGTCGCTCCGTGAACCAACATACCACTTCAACACGTCGCTCTGTGAACCAACAAACAACTTCAACACGTCGCTCCGTGAACCAACAAACAACTTCAACACGTCGCTCTGTGAACCAACAAACAACTTCAACACGTCGCTCCGTGAACCAACATACAACCTGAACACGTCGCTCTGTGAACCAACATACAACTTCAACACGTCGCTCCGTGAACCAACATACAACCTGAACATGTCGCTCTGTGACGTGAAGAACATACAACCACTTCAACACGTCATGTGACATGAACCAACATACCACTTCAACACGTGGCTTTCATGAAGAACATACAGCTTCAACACGTCATTCTGTGAACCAACAGATGTTTTTGCAGCAGCGACATGATGAAACTTTGTTGATGTTTTAGTGACGAAAGACGACCTGAGTAAGACGAGAGAATTTCAAAAGAGACGGAGTGAATGAAAAACTACAATTAAAATACAACCATGTTTAAAATTAACTACATATATTCTACATTTCCATACATTAAAACCACATTCTGGGATTACCGATAGAGATCAACACACTTCAGAGAATTTAATAATAATTCTTTGTTATATTTGCAGTAAAATGCTCAAATT